>CAKJVC010000242.1:0-162361 GCA_918026815.1 Chalara sp. BL73
CGGATCGGGACATCTACACGTAAGTACCACCTGTGTGTAGAGAATCAGCGAGCGGGATAAGCTGACCAGCTCTCAGTCTGTACGATTACCGGAAGCGGCTTGCAACTTACAGGACCGATCTCGACTTGGTTGCTAGTCACCAAAGCTTTCCGTGGATTCCAGTGTGGGATGACCATGGTAAGAAACAACACCAATAGCCTGGTGGCCATTGTTAGAACACCGATATTGACTAAAAATTCTTAGAGGTGTCTGATAATACGTGGAAATCTGGCGCTTCGCAGTTAAATAACACCGAGGAATCATTCATCCAAGATGGAGGTGTATCTGTTGATCAACGCAAAATGAACGCAGTGCGAGCATATTTTGAATGGAGTAAGTGTTACAAGGATGATCGTATCTCAATGCTAACACTCAATTAGTGCCAATTCGTCAAGTCGACATGGATGACAACTTGCGCATCTGGCGACAGTTCAACTTTGGAGATCTCTTTGATCTAATCATGTTGGATACGAGACAATATGACCGAGGGATTACAGATGTATACTGGAACACTGACTATATCCATGCCATCTCAAACGATGCTAGTCGATCTCTCATGGGTCCCAGACAAGAAGCCTGGTTCTACAAGACTCTAAAGCGCAGCTCTAAACGTGGCGCAACTTGGCGGTTGATTGGCAACCAAATTATCTTCAGCCGCATGAACCTGTCTCTAGCACTTGGCCAGGAGAATCCTATGAGCTACGATCAATGGGATGGTTACCAAGCAAACCGCAACCGTACCTTCCAGACTCTCTACGAAAACAATGTCAGCAACAACATTTTCTTGGCTGGCGATTCACACGCCTCTTGGGTCTCTGATCTTGTGTGGCTGGGTGAGCATGAATATGACCCCACTACCGGCGCTGGATCTATTGGCGTCGAGTTCGCGGGCTCAGCGGTAAGCTCGCCGTGCCCGATAGGTCAGAACGTCTCACTCTCCCTCGCAAATTTTGGGGCTTCGTGGTTGACAACTGCCAACCGTGAGTTGCAATGGCAGGATCTCTACTACCGCGGCTACTATGAGTTGTCTATCACTCACGAAGCAGTTAGTGCCGCCTTCTTTGGAATCCCTACGACCAAGATCCGTCAGGGCTACGAGATCTCGTTGGCCAACTTCACTGTGGTGGCTGGTGAGAATAAGCTACACCGTACGAGCGGGTCTGCGGCAGCGGGAGTTGTTGAGAGCGGGAGCTTGAAGAATGGCAATATGGTACAGACGAATTTGACATTTGACACGGCCACTGGTAACTATTTTGTATACAATGCGCCGTAAGTGGTGGTACCAGGGCATCAAGCATATACACTAAGACTAGTATATGGGTAATAGTAATAAATTTTGGGCTACCTTTCTCATTTAATACACAATAAAAATATGCAATAAGCAGATTATTACTAACATGTCGGATAAAGTTAGAACAAACAATAAATGAACGATGACCTGCTCTCTCCAACTTGACTGTACATGCACTCTTAGGTGAAAAGTTGTTCACTGATGAGCTTATACCAGTTCAAATTAAACCATTTCTTCCCTTTCAGGAACATGAAAACTTTTACAAAATAGTTAGCAAAGTTTTGAGCTGTTGAGATGAAAGCGTAAAGTTTAACCGAAGAATCTTTTGAAATCATCCTTGACCGTCTTGGCACTATTCGGCTAACACTCCGGTCATTCGGCAACATCTCCCCAGTATTACCGCATTAATATCTAAGGCAACCACCGACCGACCATCCTTCCCAGCACGAAAGATGCCCTCGACTTTCTCCTAAACATCACTTGAAAGCGAAGTCTAAGTCGAATGAAAAGCAATCGTGATCGCCGTAAGTTTTAAGCTTCTCGAGGCATTACCATACCTGCAAGTTCTAGGAGTCCCCATAACTAAAGATAATTTCACAAGACACATCCAAGTCGCGGGAGTACAAGGCTCTCCAATAACGGACCCAACTCCTTCATATCCACTCAACTGAAAACTGACCCCTGATCATCTTTCTAGGTCCCTTCTGGACCCGCCACACCAAATACGCAAAAATGCATTTACCTAGAACCTCCATTACCGAGTTTCAGCAACTCATCAACGGCTCCAGGCGTATCCTCGCTCTCTGTGGTGCTGGTCTGTCCGCCTCCTCTGGGCTCCCTACTTTTCGCGGTGCCGGGGGTTTGTGGAGGAACCATGATCCGACAAGCCTTGCGACCCCAGATGCTTTCGAGGAAGACCCGGGACTGGTGTGGCTTTTTTATGCATGGAGACGCCATATGGCATTTAAGGCCAAGCCAAACAAGGCCCATTATGCCCTTGCGGAGCTAGCGAAGAAGAAAGAGGGGTTCATGTGCTTGACGCAGAATGTTGATGGTATGTGTCTTCCGATATGTTTGTGAATTCTTTTGAGGGGGAAGGTGAAACAACGGCCTAATGTTTAATAGGATTGAGCCCACGTGCCGGTCACCCAGAAAACGCACTCCGTCTCCTGCACGGAAGTATTGCAGATATCAAGTGCTTCGAGGAATGCGGCTACATCGAGAAAAATAATCTAAAGGACCCCCTCTGCGCCGCCTTAGCACCAGCAGCAGAAGACTATCCTCCCGGTGAAACCATGCCGCTACTGAACCCTGCGATCCCCGCTCCCAACATTTCACCCTCCGATCTCCCTCGATGCCCCTCCTGCGCCTCAAGCGGCAAAACATCGCTCCTTCGGCCCGGCGTCGTCTGGTTCGGCGAATCTTTGCCAGAAGGAATGCTCGAGGAAGCTGATGCCTGGATCGCCGAGGATAAGGTAGATGTTATGCTCGTTATTGGCACCGCGGCGGCGGTATATCCTGCTGCGGGATATACGAGGAAGGCCAAGAAGAGGGGCGCGGTGGTTGCGGTTATCAATCCTGATCCGAGCGCGGACGAAGGTCTTGACGACAACGACTTTTTCTTTCAAGGCGATGCGGCGGAGATCTTGCCGCAGTTGCTGGAAGGTATTATTGGGAAGATCGAGGTTCCTGAGGAATAAATTTGAAATTTTGAAATGGATCAGAGGAGTTTTGAGGAACGAAGGCTAGGAAGATAGGAAGAGGAAATTTGGCAACAGCAGTCTTTCGGTTCAATAGCAAGGTACAGAAATAAATTGCTTTTCCCAAATGCAGGGCTATGACCGCTTTTTATTTTACTCTGCGCACTCATATATGTAGCTTTTGGATATTACCGTTCCATTCCTATCAGGAAGCTATCCGCACGCATCTATGTTGACTCGGCAAGTAAAAGGGGCTTCGCGGTAAGTGGGTCCGTGGCGGTAGCCTTGCAGGGTCCTGAACATGCTCAATCACCACACATTCACACAACATTATATGAAAAGCTATAGTAACGACAGATCGTAATAGAAAGTTCACGTGGTTTTCGGCTCTCACGAAACGTTTTTAGCCTTCCGATGGCCGGTTACTCTTCCTTCCGCCGTTAGCATTCAGAGAAACATCACGAAGCCGATCGAAAGCACCAACTCCGAAGATTGGATCACGATTGCAGGTTGCAGGTTATCGCATTATATGAGCTCGCACTCGACGCAAGCCTCGGGTTCGCTTCCCCGCCAAATCTTCTTCACCTTCAGACCGCTTTTCGCCAACAGCTCCTTCCAGTGCGATTCGTTCCTTTCCAACCCCCCGATAGGGAACATCGAGAAGTCCCTGATGGCCTCCTGCATCGTAACGTTGCTGTCTGGCAAAACGAGATCGACCAGAAGCAACTTGCTGTGAGGCTGCTCCTTCAAGAGCGGGACGACCTGTTGCAAAATGACGCCGCAATCCTCATCATTCCAATCATGGATGATGTGGCGCATATAGTAAATATGCGCGCCCTTCACCGGCTGCGGCTTGAACATGTCGTGCGGCATGAACTCCACGCCCGCTGGCGGCCCGGCGACGGCTTCGAAAGTGGAAGGCAGGTCTTGCACGATGAAGTGGCCTTTGATAGTGGGGTTCCGCTTGCGCACTTCCTCCATGATGTGCCCCTGCCCGCCAGCGATATCCACGATCGCGATGTTATCGTCTTGCAGGTTGAGCTTGGAGAGCTCTTCGCCGAAGGGGTAGGCGTCCCCGGACACGTTGCCTGCGTTGTGAGATCGCATGCCTGCCACCATGTTTAAGGCGCGATCAGGATGCGAGCCTAGCCAGGTCCAGAGCTCCTCCCCGTGAGCCCATTTGTAGGGGGTCCCAGACTCTTTCGTAGGAGCTTTGTATTTGTGCTCAGCGAGGGTGCGAGGCATTGCTAGGATGGCCGGCATGATGTCTTGGAACATCAGGTTATTGAAGGCCCTGTGGTCGGGGTTTAGGTATGGTTGGCCAATGGTGGTCAGGACGAAGCCGGGCCCGGCCACTTCTTTCAAAACGCCGGCAGCAGTGAGTTGGCGGAAGATGCGAACTTGAAGCCAAGGTGTCAGAATGGTCCATCAATGGGTAGAAAACACCTTACCGATCATGATCTCGTCCGCTTGCGTAGACTCAACTATCTCGGCGAGCGTGAGAGTCTTCCCATTTTCGAACTTGCTCCATAGTCCCAGATTCGATACTATCTCGACTGCAGCACTGACATTAACCTTGAACATGCGTAAGTAAGCAAGCAACTGACGATTCATGGCAGACAAGCATATAGTCATGAGAGATCCAGAAATAGCATTTGCTCACCTGGAAAATACGAGGCCAAACTTCAGTATTTGGTTCCTCCAACGAGTACAACAGCTTCCTTGTCTGCAGCTGCAAATTACGGCGAGCTACATGCACATCGCCGCCAGCAGCGGCCTCAAAATTCTTCCCAGCATCGCTGACTGCTGCGATCAGTTTCGCAACTTCTGCTGCGGGTGCGTAGGAGTCGGACATGATGAAGGGGATGACGTTTCGGTAGGACAACTTACCAAAAAGATTGTGTTCTGCGAGAAGTCAACACGGGGAGGTTGCGGAACCTTCGGTACCCTATGGATTCAACAACGGTTATCTAGCCGCAAGAGCCTTGTTCTTCCTCTCTTGGAAATGTAAATGATGGACGCTAATTTATGCAGCATGATCCATCATTTTCTGAGGTGCCTGGACTAGGCAATTGAAGCTCAAGGGGCCTTGCTCCTTCCGTGGACAATAAATGGGGCAAGAGTGGGAAAGTGGCGTGCAAGTTCATACTTTCAGTACTGTACTCGTGCGATTGTGTCAAAAACGTGCCGGGCCGCATGCCACGCGTAAAAAAAGTACGGAGAGGATCTCCACGGGCCCCACTCCAGTGTACAACGAAACCGCGCTAAAATGGGGGTGACCGTTTAAGGGGCTAGACTTTAATGCCGCCATCCTGGGTTTACCGCTGGCTTGAGCGCCATTCATGAATCGTGGTGACAAGGGGAACACCTATCATACGGGTCCGCCAACCTTCTTGGTATGGCATTGTGAAGTGACGTGGAGGATCATTTCTCTTTTTGTTCGGAGCTGATAGGGGTTACCCTCAATCAACATCAGTTGCGAAGCGGAAGCCTGCGGCAGGTTCCTTCTAGGCGAGTGAAGAAGCTGACCATCGCTTCTAATTTCCAGTTGTTGGAGAAACGAGTCCTACACCCACGTCTCTTGTCGGAATTTGTTCTGGCTGAATTATTCCAATGGTTTTATTATACAGGCTTGAATCGTAATCGTGGGAGCGAGCCTTTGTCTCAAGGGTTATTTCCCAAACGCGTCTGCCGGACGTCTGTCCGCATGCTTCACCGTATACTCTACATCGACCCTCACCCCCTTCTGGTCATCCCTTGGCCTTCTCTCATCGCCTCCTTGGCCCTTCGCAATGATCCTCCTCTCGCTGCCGCTGTCCTCCGGAATACTTCCCGTTTCGTGATCCATTTCGTAACTCTCCCCTGCTCGATCAACCGCCGTAATCCGCGTGTCGTACAAGATGCTCTGATCAGAAGGGCGCAGCTTCGGCATGGACCCTAGCTTGCCAAATGTCGAAGGCCTATTGCGCCGATAGTCGTTACTCTCTTTATTGCTGTATTTGGCGGCCGTAGAACCACCGAGAAAGTTCTTGAATAGCGGTGCCATGGCTGGCACGCAGACGAATATGATGCCCAAGCTGGATTCGAGAACGGAGCAGAGCGCCGTAGGAGCCCAGTGCCTGTAAACGGGGCGAAAGAGATCAGCGATATTCTTCTTACCAATTCAGGCGCGACTGTTCGAAGCAGAGGGGACTGGTAAGGAGGAAGATATTACCATGTGAAGTCAGAGGTGTTGTTGATCGCAATAGCATTGGTTACTTGTCGTGAGATTGTACCTCCGATAGCGAGGATACCCAGAGAAAACATTATAATTAGTGCGCCTGCCTCGTATTAGCACCAATCTTTCAACACTCTTCTTGACACGGAAGATTGGGATGTGAGTAGAGTGTTGCAGCGTATTGCTACTAACTCACGTTTTTTCGAGCGGTTCATCTGTAAGTCCTTAATGACAGCTATGGGGGCAAGCGCAAGAAAGATATCTGTGGCGATGAATAGTGCTGCATTGTAGTAATTGAATGATAGTATGTCGATGCATGAGGGGCCTCCGATTGCAGTGGGCTCTGTCCACACTTTTTTGAGTGGTGTGCATAGGAAACCGCCAACGACCTTTTGGAAGACGACATGGTTAGATCCGAGATTATCTGATGGAAATTTTTGCTTACGATGGTAGAGGTAAATCCTTGTGCCAGGATGAAAACCAAGGCAGCCCAAAGTATCTTTCGCTGTAGAGGTGTAACAGCAAGCCGTAGATAAAGAGCAACGATGCTACCTTTGATGCATCCTAGGCCGAAATAGTAAAGAATCTGAGTTGTCCATGGCCACTAAAGATTGCCAAACATTAGGATATTCCAACTGATTAGAAAGATATTTCGGGCTTGCCAGAATCATTCGAGTTAGGATTTGTTGAGCGTTTGGAAGTGTTGCTAGGTCTGCTACATGCCATCCGACGCCTCTATCGAACTGAAGCTTGGTAGCAGCAATCACGAAAGCCTCAGCCAGCTGTCATCACTGCGTCAGTAGGAACACCTATGCCATTTGCGAAATCGTACCCATGAAGCCAGTATTAAAATATCGTCGAGACCTATTGTTCGCGCAATCATTGTCCGGACATAGAATCTGTTGCGGTTGTTAAAGTTGCCCACCTGGGGACCGAATGAATGTGAGGTTACCTCACGATAACTGCAATAGTTGAGACTCCGAACAGAATATAGCAGCCAATTCTGAGATCGAGGCGGTTCGGAGTGCCGGGCGGCATGTCCCCGACAGTGTCGGCCATTGAGATGCTTAAAAGATGGAATCAACAGTTCATCAAAAGTTCAGCAAGAAGCCCAGAGGGCGGAAACTGCTGCTATCTAAGTGTGAAGAGTTGACGAGCACATACAATACCAAACAGGTGCATTTGTACTAGAGCCTAACACCGCCTGCATGATACTTAGATCCCTTGAATGACTGCTTGAAAATCGCTCCATTAAAATTTTTTAGAAAGGGGAGCCCGATAGGCTTGCAGATCTTGGACTCTCAGGGCATACCGCTATGCGGCGCTGCAAGCTTGTAAGGTAGTCTAAGCAGGCACAAGTAACTATGGATTGGCTAGCCAGAATAGAAGTGGAGGTCATCGCTAGCGGCCGTTTCAAGGCCCGCATCTTGGTACACAAAGGGCAAGGATAAACAACATGTCATGCCACAACAAGGTTCGCCGAGGACTCGAATGATCATGGCTCCCGGTTGGAAAAAAAAAAGCTGGGCTGTTGTTTTAAGCGAGTGCCTGAGAAGCCTCTTTTTGATTGACTTATTGCACAAGGATTCTCTTACTAAATATCAATATATAGATTGAAATCAATAGGCCAGAAGGTCATCTATAGTGGAGATTATAATCTTGTTTTTTGGATCATTGGTGGTTGAGATGATTCTAGTGTTATAATAAAATAGTAATAAAAAAAGGCTGTGGAGCGGCCAAGCCTATTAACCCAATTTAGCCTAGCCACTCTTAGCGTCAAGACCCCTATTTTGTTCAGTCTAGATAGTTAATTCTATTAGATCTACAATCAAATTCGTATGCCCTATTCTACAACCTGTTCTGTGATAAGATCACCTACAATCTATCCGTTCAACAAAAGCGTTAAATAAACCCCCACCCCAAAAAAAGCTATAGGATGTCACGCGAGCACTCTGTATAACCTGTATAATAAAGTACTTTATCAACTAGGAGGTCAAACAAGAGGGGAAGGCTATCTACATCTACATGTACAAAAGTGGAGTACGTCTATATAAAACTTATTAACTTATTTAAATGCAACTCTTTACATCCATATCGGTAAAGATGTTTTCCTTCGACCACTCATTGCTTCTAAGCCATTCAACTCATCATACGCAGATAGCAGCTCCTCCTTCTCAGAGTCGCTGAGAGTGCCTTTCTCAAACTTCCTCCTCCGAGACTCTGTAAGCTTTTGGACGAGGAATTGGACCATGTACATTCGATGATGATCTTCATCACCATAGGGACTTATCTGATAAATCATTAAAGCAGTGGAACCTTTTGTGTCGCGGGCTTCGATGTCTGCTCCACGAGCGACTAGCTCTCTCATGTTGCTAAGGTACCTGATTCGAGCACATTTAATTAGCGCCGTATCGCCGCCTTTATCGCGCGCCTCGATATTTGCTCCATGATTTATTAAGGCTTCGATACATCTTGTTCTCCTCAATGTTGGCATGAGTGTTGATGCCACGATCAGGGGTGTTTCCCCGGCGTCATTTTTTAGTTCGACGTCTGCATCCGAGTCGAGAAGAAGGTGGACTAAAGACAGGTTCTCGGTAGCGGCAGCAATCGAAAGAATGCTATCCCCGCGAATATTCAGTTGGTTGGGGTTCGCTCCATTTTCGAGTGAAAGTTTGATCAAAGAGTAATCTCCCTTTTCGAAGGCGGCAAGAAGAGGAGCATAGCCATTTCCTGCTTTCATATAAACTGAGATATCTTGTCCAGTACTAGAGAGACGCTCGATAATTTTTGCGTATCCTTTTACTAGAGCCGGGCCAGCCTTCTCGTCATATCTAGTAGTGACCGGGACCCCAATTTGAGAACCGCGCTTAAGTAACAAATCAATGACGGCTAATTGATTCGCACACCCGGCGAGCAGGATAGGAGTAAGGCCGTATTTGTTCGAGACATTGATATCGGCGCCGCTGTCAACGAGGAGCTTGACCACTTCGGAGTGTCCGTATCTCGCGGCGAACATCAAGGCAGTGTTCCCCCACTTTGACCTGGTCTCGAGATATCTCATACGGTCGGCCAATTTGTGCTGATCCTCAAGATCTTGATGATCTCCCTTCAAAAGCCTTCGCACCAATGATAACAAACCAATTCTCGCAGCTATATGTAGAGCATTGCTCAAAGGTTCCAGGTCAGCCGAGTTCGAGGGGTTTGATTTCCAGGTCTCCAGCTCAACTTTCAAGCTCATCGCACATCTGTCGTATTCCCTCCCCCCATTGGAAATTTCATATTCCCTCAGCCAGAAGTCTCGACTCCCTGACCTCTCAGTCAAGAAGGGCATTATTAGGTGGCAGGCTGCATCTTCAGCTAGTTTTGCGTGGTCAGGCCATTGAAGCACGGCGTAACTGAGGAGTGGATTCAATTTGGTTGCTTGGTCGAGTCTTGAATACATCACAGTTGCCTCGCGCAGCATCCCTGAAGTTACGTAAGGTTCTTGTGTGGGTTTCGCGCTATGGAGGTCGTCATCGTCTTTCCATTTTTGGTCAATATAGCAAAGGCAATCCCTTACGATCAAGGAGTTTACGTCAGCCTTTCGAAAGCGGAATAAGTCGGCGTCGTGCTTTTTTGACCGGGAAACATTGCCAAGGCGCGTGGAAGCTCGAAAAGGGTGTATGCCCTCATTATAATCGCCGTCGTCATCGCCGTCCATCTCTCGGAAGAGATAGTCTTTGACAGACTGATGAACAAAGTTCACCGTTTGCGCATTGTCAATAACTAGTAGATTGGCGCAGAAGCCTATCCACTCAATCATCCGTTTTACAGCTTGGTCGCCGTCGGAAGTTCTAGCTTTCTGGAAAGATGTGGAGGAAAATTCCGATGCGGTGGCCTCGTACAGTTCAAGCAAGGAAAGTGGACGAACTGCTGCTGACACCCAAAGCAGGATTGACTTCACAATGGGCCTTCTCAGAGGAAGAATTTGGCCCAGAATTTGAGCATACATCTTGTATAGATCCCCAGGTAACTGATCCAGAGCAGCTGATATTTCGTCAGGATTTAAGTCTTTGATGACCTCCATGGCAAATCCAATCCAAAGGAACGTCCCTTCTGATCGCCGAAGCAAGTCTTCGGCGAGACTACAGTACTAGGTCATAAGTCTTCGCGGAACACCAAAATCAATTCCGACACCCACCAACAATTTATTAAATAACTTTCCAACCACTTATTCAATTGATTTGATTTTGATTGCAAATAAATGACAAATAAGGCCAATTTCATGCACTCCACCCCTGAATCCCCTAGTATTTTGTATGCCACCCATTTGCTTTGATCACAGCCGCAACCCTGTATGGCATACTATCCGCAAGCTGTTCAAATAAACTATCAGGTAATAAGTCCCAGGCTTCAATTAAAGCGTTTTCTAAAGCTTTGATAGCATCTTCTCCTTTTCCCATTCCCTCAAGTTCTGGATGCTTTTGTAGAACGAGCTTTTTAAGGTGGTACCACACGTGTTCAATAGGATTCAAATCGGGAGAGAACGGCGGCCAATCAGTCACTGGTATTGCGTTATCCACAAACCAATTAGTAATTGCGCGAGCTGTATGAATAGGTGCGTTGTCGTGCATAAAAGTAAGGCCGGGTTGCCAACAAGTAGGTAATTGATCTTCGAGTACTTCGAGGTACGAGCGTGCAGAATAGCCATGCTTTTTTGCTTCAAAGTCACGGTTCAATAAGTATAACCCAGACCGTTGAATCTTTCCAGCAATAAACCAAAAACAAGCCCATACCATTACTGATATCTCTCTGCTTTTAGCGTACGTTGATACCATGCGTGGTTCCCATTTTTCAGCAGCCGTACGAAAGCACCATTCCCCTGCGCGGCCCTTTCCGCGCTCTGCAGAACACTCATCACTCCACATGTATTTTCTCCAGTCGTCGAGGGTCCATTTCTCTCGAGCTTTGCACCAAAGATACCTTTTTCGAGCTACTTCAGGTGTAAGGGCCGGACGTTTTTTGCAACGCCAGTTATAGATGCCGGACGGCTTGAGCATACGCTTCAAGGTAGAGTCGCTGTATTCCCAGTTCATTTCTTTCCGAATCTCGTTGTACGTGTGTTTTGGATGTTGGCGTACGTGCCTTACAAGACGACGTACATGATACTCGTTCCAATCTTTTGGCCGGCCGCTGCGAGGTAAAGATTCTCCTTCGTTGCGTAGTGAGTCGATTTTTAAGGTGCTGCGAACAGTCGATTCAGGCTCATTTAGGACCTTCGCGATCTCGTCGGGTTTATGGCCGAATAACGCACCCCCAATAATTTGACCTCTTTTGTGAGGAGTTAAAGGCTTCTTTTTGACCTTATTTGAAGATATAGGGCCTAGAGGGGTACGTGAATTAGGCATATTGTATGATTGTTGCAAAAGGGTTGAAAATCAATTGATCGCGAGACGCGAATTTACGTGATTTACGCGAAGACTTTTGGTGGGGCACTGTAGCTCTCCATAGTTTATCTGGATATAAGCTCGTTGGATAGTACCTGTCCATTTTAACGTTGATCAACTGTCGCAAGTCTTTGTTCAGTGCAGAGACAACCTCGTTATTGTCCTCATGTTGATCTAACTGGATGCAATGGCCGGAACATAAAATGGCAGAGGCTGATCTTGCCATATGGCGACTGGTGACCAATATACTGATCTTGCAGTTTCCCTGCGGCGTCTTCCGTTCTGAAGCTACGCCTTTCAGACGCCGCACAAGCTCGTCTCTAAAGGAATCGTCATTACATTCGTCAAGACCGTCTAGAATGCAATATATCCGACCTATCCTCTCATCGTTTAACATGTTTCGGAAAATCGTCCATAGACTCCAGAATCTCGATAATTCAGTCACAGCTTCTTTGGAGCTTTCAAAGGCTTCTAGCAGATGCTCGACTGCATATTTACTTTGACGCAAGAGGTTGAGCATCAGGCCTTTCACAATACCAACCGCGGTGTTTCGTGACTCATGTCGGTTGTTGCAATAGAACTCAAGAGTTATATGTTCTTGGGCTCGGGAGCTGGCTTCGCGTGTCACATTTTTGATGGTCTCAGCAATGTACATGCTTAGGAAAGTCTTGCCCCTCCCTGGTCTCCCTAAGATCCACAAGAGCGATTGATTGGTTCCGTTCCGCCAGCTCTGGAAGTCGCTGTGGCCTTTGATCCATTCACACGTTCCATCCGCACGATGATCTTTGAGGATTAAAAGCTCTTCCCGATCAATCTGAGGATTTGTAGTGCCTCTGAAGAATTGACGTAGATTCTCTTCATGGCGCTCCCGCAGGGTTGGAGTATCTTAAAGATACCGTGTTAGCAATTCAAATTGCATCTAATGTGGTTACCATGTAACAGATGAAGAGAAAGTACTTACTGGCGTAATAGTCACCTAGAATGTTGTTGCTCCCCTCTATCTGAATATGCTCGTATCTGTGGCCTGCTCGGGAACGAACTGGTATTGCCGCCATCGAGAACAGACCTAGTGCTCATGCGCATGCTCATTCTACAGAAGATCTCATAGATTTATTTAGTAGGAAGGTGCATAGTGCACTAGTCCCATCTTAAAGTTGAAAGGTACAGAGAAAAGCTGTCTCGAGCAGATAAAGTTTACTGAAGTAGGGTGTGCTTTGGGAGGTGCTGGGTGGGGCAAAGAGCAGAATACAAGTGGAAGTTTATTGGAGTGGCTTGTGCTTTCGTTGGCGACACAGCCTCCGCCACATACCAACACCGACTCTATGATGAAATGTTAAGGGAGACCAAAACCTGAAATATAGCAAGGTGGCTTTAGCTGCGTAGCTGAAAGTAAATTAAACCACTGACGTATATTTGCACTACAAAGTTCTCATCATCATGGGCTATAAGAGGCGTAGAACTTCACACAGGCAGATCTCCCAACTCTGATCCTAAATCCCACAATCCTGACATTGCTATCGCGAAGTCACAAAACTGATAAGAAGACGGTGACAACATACAGTACAACTCGACTAACTTTAAGACCTCCACTAGAGACCGGACAGGCTGGTGTATAAGATATCGAAATGGCCGAGATCTTAGGCATTGTCACTGGCGTAGCAGGTTTAGCAGGGGTATTTACATCCTGCGTAGACTGCTTCGAGTACGTACAATTCGCTCGCTCTTTTGGGAAAGACTACGAGAGAAGTTTATTGAAGCTCGACATCATCCGGCTTCGATTTACCCGCTGGGGCCAGGCCGTCGGCGTTTACAGTGATGGGAAAATGGTGCGCGATCCACAGCGCCAGTATATAGCTGCAACGCCGGACCAGCTAGAGCTGTGTCGAGATGTCCTAGACCAAATTGAAGACATTTTCAACGATTCAGAACGAGTGTCGACAAGGTTCAAGACAAAGGCGGAAAAGGCTGGGAAGGACGATCAACTCGCCCTTTGGGATCCTGCTGTTGACCTTCCAGACCAGCCTCGATCGGTTCATGTCAAGGCACGCGACCTTGCTAAGAAGAGACAGAAGGGCACGAATGTTTTGCAAAAGATTTCTTGGGCTTTGTACGAGAAATCAAAATTTGATCGTCTCATCGAGGATATTTCTGGCCTCGTCGGCAGTCTGGAAACGGTATTTCCACCCGAAGTACTGGAGCTGGCGACGGTGATCTGCCGGACGGAAGTCGAGGAGTACGAGGAAGTTGATGATTTAATTTTGCTGGGCGAAGCAGCTGGGAGAGATGACCGACTCTTGACGGAGACGATCACCAGGGCGGTAACAGCCAAAGGCAATCAATATGAGAATTTTGAAATTAATGGGGATGCTGGGTTCAATGCGACCCTGGGCAACACATATGGAGTGGGGAGAAATCGAGACGGGGATGGGAATGTGTATAAAGGGTTCAAAATGGGCGGAACGGGCTCTACTCATCTTGGTGATACTTTCCAAGGAAGCAACACCCCCTCAGCTTCCTAAGTCTTGATGCCGATTGAAAGTTGATATGTCGGCGACTTTTACTATCAATATTGAATCGGCTACCGTTCTGTCATTTGTATACTGAGACACTTCCGTCTATTATTGGGTGGTGCGGGTCATTTTTAGGGGTACCTGTTAGTATCAAATCAACTATGCATTTAAGAGATTGAACTAGGTACTTTAATAAGAAATCTTATGTATTTCAGAAATCGGCAGTACTGTAGTCTTAGAAAGTATACCTTCAAACATGAGCTTTGTGATGTTTCACGTGATGCATATAATCAGGTGCATCGCGAAGTCCTCGGTCTATGATTAATCTTTTGATAAGCATTAATTCATGTGAGGGATACCAATCGAATAAATTAATTCTCTAATTTCCATCGTTACGTTCAACGCTTTGCATAAATTTGGGGCTATTCAGGTTCGGTGGCGTGACTAGTCTTACGGCCGCAACATTGATGAACTATGATTTTAATGAGAAGCGTTGAAGTCTCTCATAATTAGTTACGTCTTACTCTTTACGAAGCAATGGCAAACACGGAGCTTAAGACTAAGAAATATCTACCCAACCTAGCCACTCGCGGGACCCTCTCTAGCCTACCAAATCCCCGCCAAGAGCTTCTTGAGTCTCTCACCACCATCGTTGAATGCTACCCACCAAGAAAACCATGGACAGATACCTTTAAACCCAATCCCCAGGGTCTCTGGACTGGGCCCTCTGCAATCGCTTACCTCTTCTTCTGGCTCTCTCACACGCATCCCGATCTTCTCGTCGAAGGGAAGACCCCCAAAGACTGGTGTCTAGCATATCTGGATTGCGGATCCGATGCGCACCCCATCGCGGGAAATGGCATTGGGGTCAAGAACGAGTATATGGTTTACAATACCGTAAATGCGATTGCGACGGGTGATTTGACGTGTGTTCAGCGGTTGAAAGATGCTGCCGAGGCCGCGAATCTCGACGCCCCAGCCGTGGAAAACGAATGGCTGTCTGGCCGCGCAGGCACACTTGCGCTGTTGAGGATCCTGAGGCACTGGCTCCCGGAGGAGAAAGCGGGCTTAGATGAGGTTATGAAGCCGATTATCGAGCATTGTCTTGCGAACCAGCCGTGGACGTTCCGAGATGTGAATTATCTCGGTGCCGCTCACGGGAGCATCGGGATTATTACTCAGATCGTGCTTTGTGACCCGAATTGTGCGGGAAGATTGGAAGGGAACTTGGTGAGGCACTTAGGTGCCCAGAGAGAGGATGGGAATTGGTATGTGAGAGCAGCGCTGTCGGATCCCACCGACTTAGTGCAGTTCTGCCATGGAAGTCCGGGGTTGGTGCTATCGTTGCTGAAGCTGAGACCACATTTTCCAGGGCTGCAGGAAAGAATTGATAAAGCGATCGATCTGGGGAGGAAGAATATTTGGGAGCAAGGAATTCTGAAGAAAGAGCCAAATCTTTGTCATGGAGTTACAGGGAATGCGTTGGCGTTGCAATCTCCCATCGGGAGCATTTCATGTCTTGGTCAACTGGAGAAAGAGTAGAGAGTGGAGTCAAAGATGGTACATACATCAAGACTGACGACCCTTTTGGGTTGCAATGGGGTTGTGCTGGCAGAGCATGGGCGTGGATGGCTTTTGATATAGATGATGTTGAAGTCAAGGGCTTTCCGGGCTATTCAGATACTTAATGGAAGAAGACTTACTCAATTTAGCATACTGCCGCACTCCATTTGATTAATTTTGCATTTCAGAGTATGGGAAGAGGCCACTTCTAGTCTCCTGGACAGTACGAATCCCATCAATACCGACCTTTTGCAGTGGTAAGTTGCGGGCCAAGCGTTGATCATGTGAGGCAGATCTTGACGGAGGCGGCCAGTAACTAGCTACAGATTTATTCCATCATTGATGATCACTCTCATAATGGACTTTTTAGCCAAAAGTTCCGCATTCTGTAGGCACGAATCGAAAGTCGTTGCTCTCCTGCTGGAACCATTTTTCAGGGAGTCTCAATCTTGAATGCTGATATTTTCAGACAGCTTTGCATAATTATCTGTTATCTTTGTGTAACAATTTATTGCTGATTCTGAAGGAAGATGGGCTGAAGGGAAAGGGATCAAGATTATATTGTGCGGGGAGAGTTTTGATATGAGCCGCAGAGTTTTGGATACCTCAAATTGCATTAAATATTGAGAAAATCAGAGCAGGCCAATTTTGAGGCAGGAGAAAAATGAGCTCACCGAGAATAGAAATCGCTTGCATCTCTCCGTATTGTGGTGCCTCCTCCGGACACTGCTACAAGCTCCATGATTCCGCCGAACAACGAGGGCATCCTCCAGACCACCAATCAGGCAACCGAACATATACTACGCCTTCACCTCGGAGGCGGCCTATTCATTTTATGCAAACACCGCTTAATAACTAGGGGATAGTCATCAGTCAAGTTCACACTCATGAGCGCTTTATCCTGGGCATTGTGCGGATGCTCCGTGTCCAGTAGCCCATATGCATGACATCCAAAAGCCATAGCGCTATCAATCAACGCAAGGAAAGCCCTCGACAACGGTGCCGACTCGGGATTCGCGGGTTTGGGGATCAAGAAAGCCAAAAGGGCAGCGTTGGCCTTTGCAGCTATGGTGAAAATACCACTACTTTAGTTTGGCACAATACAAACAGCACCCAGATAGAGAGATAGGTGATAGGGTTACATAGAATTAATATGGAAGAAGTGGGTGATGTTAATAAAGATGTAACTATAAAAATAACAATAGCCAAAAGCAATACTAACAATAAGCTTTTTAAACTTAGTAAAACGATTGTTAAAGTTCAAGCTAAACACGTTAATTTTTGTTAATTGGTTACATATACCATTCTTAAAATGAATGTGAAATTGAGCCTTTTTCGTGATGGTTACTATATAAATAGTAAAATACTACGATACAACGGTGGTATTTAAGCAATAGGTTGACTTTGAGTGGCGTTTGTGTCGCTTTCTATTTAATGTATTCTCTCACCAGGCACTTCTTGGGAATCCCAAAACATTCTACTTGCTTTCTTCAGCAGCGCTATCAGCAAGTGGGGTAGAAAGGCCAGTTCTGTCAATAGTCTTGACAATTTTGATGCCTCCCGTGTGCTTATCCTCACGCACAACCAAGTCCTTACGATCCGTATCAACAAGGAGGCGGATCAAATCAGGCCGCATATAGTGCCCGCCCTATTCAAGTCAGTCTACGGCCCATTGTTAGAGGAGAGGGGCTGCTTACAAAGTCAGCTAAAGCTTTGCTCAGATGAGCTTCATCAAGATCAATCTAAAATATAAACGTTAGCTTATCCAAATCTATGATATGTGAATTCGAGTTCACATACATCGACGAAGAGCAATCCTTCAAAATCCTTTGTTGGATGGTCAACGAGATTCTGCCCATCCGGTCCATAGATCCTGCTGTTACCGTTATAGATCTTTGGATCCTCGAGCTCTTTTCCGGGAGGAGTGTTGAGCTTGATACCGGCTGCGGATATAGTTTGGAATGGAGCTAGAGTGAAGGTTCCTGTCTCGATGGCATACGCTGGAGTGACGATCTATTCCCATCGTTCAGTTATCATCCATGACAAATAGTGCTTGAAGGAATACTTACATCGGAGTTGGCATCGCTGATATTGGTGTACGGATCAGGGTACTTTAGAGTCGTAGCATCGGGGTATAATGGCCAAGCAGCAACATGGACCTGTTCCCCAAGTGAGGCTGCATACGCTTTCAAGAACGGATTCATATTTTCCCAACAGTTCAAGTGACCAATGCGGCCGATCTCTGTATCCACAACCGATTCGGTAGTATCGCCGGTTCCATCACCAAAGACGAGACGCTCAACGTGAGTGGCTCTGATCTTGCGGCGATGATTAATGATATCACCTGTTGGTGATATCATTACCTGTGTGGTATACAAACTAGCGAGATCTAGCTCAGAATATCCAAGCGAAACAAAAATCTTATTGGAGCGTGCAGCTTCGCGAATGCGGCGCATCTCGTCGGAGTCGGAGGGGAGGCTGTTTTCGCGGTATTTTTTGAGCAATGGGAGACTCTCTTGGTAGGTCACTTTCCATGCCCAGTATGGGTAGCCAGGAATCCCTAGACTTGTAAACGCATGAACGTTGGGAACTTATTTGGTTTTGCTTACAAAGCTCTGGGAAGGCAATGAGCTTACAGCCGGCTTTGCCAGCTTCGTTGATGTATCGAATTGTCTTCTGGGTTGACAACTCAAGGTTGAACCATCCTGGCTCGGCGTTGACGGCGGCCGCCTTGTACTTTCTGATGGTTGCTGGCATGATTGATGAATTAATCAACGATCTGTATACGTTACTTGGGGAATTGATGATAAGAATGAATGATAATGTTTTTGTGTGCTCTGAACGTTAAGGGAGATAGGAAGTCCTCTCATCTTATATACTATACCCCCTTCCCATACTCCATACAAATATTAAAGTGAGAATGACACTATCACGGTCTACAAACTGCTCGGATAATGTCACGGATCAGGAGTACCCTTTCTGTTCAAAATCGTTCCACTCTTACCTGTCGGAGGTCTTTCGGTATTGCACGATGCTGCAAACGCTCCGAAACAAGTAGCTGCTCTGCGTAGAGAAGTACATGCATATAGTATTATGTGTCCACCACCTGATAGTTGCCTTGAAAAAACAGTTCCCGAGTCTCAGACCAGTAACATCTCGGATCAAACATACTACATTACTAATTAGCTAGGGCCAAACATGTGGTGGTGCAGCTCGTTGTTTGACAAAATTCAAATCCAGACCAATGCTTGAAAAAGGGACGCGGAGTATGAAAAACATCATATTCACGTTAACTGACTGTGTCTTTAACCTTACGCCACACTATGAAGTTTCGGTAACCCGCTCTCGCGGGATTTGCTGCGAATTTGCCAATTTCGGCTTTTGGAGAGTTTCAAACTCCATATTTCCCGGCATTTGAAGCCCCCGCCATCTACTGCTGTTACTTCTTTGGAAAGACGCTGGAATCCACGGAAAACAACAAATGGGAACAGTTTCTGTATTAGCAAACGTATGAGGATCGGGTGGGGAAGGCATAAATTAGATTAACTACTTAAAATAGAGAGATGGATGCTGGAGGGAGTAGGCAGGATCAATAGAAGATCCCTGTAGTTTCTGGGAGAACACATTGTCCATTTTACCACCATTGACATCGAGTACTTCAGCAAAGCTCAAACTTCGTGGATTCAAGACATTTCCCCTGTGGTCGAAATCGTGATTGGCTTTATTCAATAGCACAGATATCCAGCTGGCTCCCAAGGCCAAATTAAGGGTTCTGTGGCACTTGCTGACAAAGACGCAATCGACAATCTTTCTGTGTTGGTGAAAACCTCTGACCAATTTATCATGGAGCTACTGATCGTTGAATACTTCGTCGATAGAGCTGGAATGCAATATCTTGAACGTGAAACCTGCAGGCACCGTAATTCGTGGCAATACATAGTATGCTCTTCCTTGGATCGATTATGGATAGTTGGCTCACTGTTAAAAAGGCTGGCACATTGCTCAAGCGTCGTGTTCCTAGGTTTCAACCTACCAAACATACCTGAAAGTTCATATCTCACATATGAAAATTATTGACAAGCCATACTATGTCCGCATGTGAAATAGAAGTAGCTTCGAGATGTCGTGGCTGCAAACCGAAATCACAATTCGGATCTCGACCTAGTGATCTGGCCAAGAAAGGCCTCTCGTCAACCCCGTTGAATCAACTAGTTGCCTATTGCACGAGCATTATGCATGGGACATTCGCATAACGGTCCATGAATTGCCAGTGCATAGTTCCGGCATTGAACGATAGAAACATGACGGCGGTCTTGACACCGTCGACATCTCAAATCTGCTTGCTAATCCTTTTATGAGTGAAATATTCGAACTTTGTATAAGAATACTAAGATGTATTAAGTGTGTTTGAAGATGTGGTTTAGACCTAATTGGTGTCGTACCAATTGTGTAGCCTTGTACTGTACCTCATTACCAGAAATAGAATAGTGTCTATCTTCAGGTCCAACGATGCGAGAGGTATTACAGTATATGATCATAAGTAGCCGCACTTGATCTCGAAGACCTATGCTAGCAGAGCTGAATGTATGCAGTCATTTGTGCTAGCTATCCGCATCCTATAATATCTGGCCAAAGACTCTCATGACCCATTTTGGTTATATGGTACGACGCCTGCCAAATTCACGGCCTTCGATTAAGTTCAATCATATTTCATGTCATACTGACTCCATATCCAAGAGAGCTAGGCCAAGTATATGCGCGGGATTCTTTGCGATTCTGAAAGTTCTTTCTAGCAGAGAATGAGTTATCGAAACTGGACTTGGTCAAGGACGCCAATAACCTGATTGCACAAATTGATCAGGCTAGAGTCCCGAGCCATGGTAAGGTGGCAGAGGGAGGCTACAATTGCACTGTGGTGATGCACTACTGATTGAGAAGGGCCCAAACAAACCTACGGAGCGTCTGCTGCCGTCACGGATGAGAGAGTCGATATTCTGAACACCATTACCTAGGGAAACGCGAAATTATGGGCGTTTTTTTCAGACAGCACATTCATAAATGTTGTTGGGCACCAAGGTTGCTTCTCACTCGGGTGCGCGATGAAAGCTAGCGCACCTTTCCTGTCCCGTTGGGCGAAGAGAGTCGTACAAGATAGCACTCTCTCCAGTCTTAGTTGGCGGTTTGGCCTCTGTCAATGCGAGCATATCGATCCGTATAAGGTGATTATCGGGAGAACCCATCGTGGGAGCCTGGATGGGTAATGAAGTTTGGGGAAGTGGGACAGGTAGGTGCTAGGATAATGTAGAAGTGAGAAGACGTCAGGCGACAGACCGGATCGGAAGCAGGTGGTACACGCTTGATTTGGAGATTATCGAAAACTTGGATGAGTCGAGACAGTATCCTAAGGTTTTGACTGAATTAGATACGAAGGGCAGCAGAATTTAGCTCGGTCACTTCAGCTTGAACTGATGGCTCTACCCGTTATTCCTCGCTCTCCACTCCTCTATATACCTTCTATCTCTCATCCATCTTTTCCAAAGCAAGATGGGCTTGCGGTCGAATTCGGAAAATATCCTCGAGGTGCGTCCGTCTCGGTTTCGTCGGCAACAGGTGAGCCAGAGAGATTCATCAAGTACAGAGGCACTGCGCGTGTCACGCGTAAGGCTCTATACTTTTTAGTGGAACGAGTCGAGAGTACTTGACTGGAAGAACGTCGAGAGGCTAAAGGTGTTTCGAAAGGAGACATCTGTTTACTCGAGCCTAGAAATCAACATCCTGCCGTTATTGAACAGTTTCGGTCCTGAAAATGCTACCTGGCTCTTTGTGGTCTTGGCAGGGAGTGTGCTGGTTGATCCTGGCAAGGGCTGACCGCTATTGAGAGTTTCCTCGCATCACACTTGGCCTGCCTCTTTGGATGTTATCGCATTCAGACTGCCCGAGAGACACTACCTTCGACAGATGTGTGGAGGGTTGACCTATATCTCGCAGGTATACCATTCACTCAAAGATGCAAACAGAAGGTTCGCTACTGTAAGTTAACCCCGCAGCAGACGCTAATCCACAGCTCAGGACGAGGTTGGAAGAATCCTCGACCGAGAAGGACCGTCCGATGGTGAAATATAACTCAATATCCACCAACATGAGCGAGATGGCAATATCTGCTTCAAACAGCGATGGAATCCTCGGTTTCCCAACTGCTGACGGAGAGGGTTTTGTCCGTTTTCCATAAGAGTGGAGAGTTTACCGCCGCGGTTAACGAACCGTTAAATATTCCTGGGTATGGTAGTAAGACGGCGTAGAGTTAGTATGCTGCATAAAATTATAGGCATGAAACGCGACGAGGTAGTCTGCTCGTATATTTGCTTGAGTCTTGACCAGAAGTTTTGCCCCTATTTCCAGCGTTGCAAAAAGGTCCCGTGCGTGCTTTGCCGCAAAAACAAGGCCGTTATTCAGAAGGTGGGTCAGGACACTGTACAAGCATTAGAGCTGAGTTTTTTGTAGTCAATTATGAAGATATCATGACTAAATCAGGGCTGCTAGGCAACCTCGTTGTTCGAGATGTGACATGATCCTATAGTATCAGACAATCAATCTGCATCAGCTTTCAGGACGGTGCGTAAATGGCTCAGGTGGTAGGTTACGCATGGACTTACAACTGGCCCGCATCGCCATACGATCCTTTCACTTGTCAAGATGAAAATTCTTGTGCATATCAGCCGTAAGGGGGTGTAACCGCTTAACTCTTCAGTGATTAGTCTTCGTTGCTCTCAATTTGAGAGGAATCTAAGTTCCAGCTTGATTTCTAACCTGTGAGCCTCGTGCTGCGGTAATTACCGTGGTCTTAGGGACTTTCACACTCGTGTACAGAATGCACCTTGCGCCATGGGCATTTTCAGGTTATATCTTGCAAGAGTAGGCTTGAATTTTCGGCCAGCTATTGGGAGTGTTCGACTAATCACAATTTTACTTTCCAGTCCGTGAAACAAGTGCTCCTCTGCGCTGTCCAGCCAGCCAACTCACTCAATAAGAGATGTTGGAACACGAAGCGTAAGTGATAAAATAGCATCAATACCAACCAGCTGGCCCAAGAAATCTGGTGAGCAGGCAGAAAAAGCCTAAAGCAAGGAGGTTAGTGGCGGCTATGGCATTAAAACTTCGATCACGATAATCAGGAAATGTCTTTGGCGTTCAGCTTCGGCTAAGTTTAGGATCAAATTTAAGCTTTGTTCATTCTAACGTGTCCAAAATTATTGTGAGTGGTGGCTGATGCCGTAGCCAAGACCACTCATTACACTCCGCCTGGGAATTTTCCAGCCCCCATTCCGTCGGAACTTCAGTCACACCGGATTATGCTGTACCACTTCACATACGGTCTTGGACGTTGAAGACTATAAAGATGCTACGATGGACTTCCCAGATTCCTTTCTTTAACCAGCCACTCAGCTTCCATCTCTCTCTCACACACACGGGTACACCCCACAATAACGTTCCTTCAGAAAAAGATTTAGTTGGTACAACGTTTTCGTCATGAAGCTTTCTCTCGTTGGAGGTGCCCTGGCCCTTCTTTCCTTGGCGCAAGCAGCCAATCCCTGGCAAGCACGACATGGCCTCACATCCGCTCAATATCAGAGTACCTTCGACAGCCTTGTAGGGCAAGGTTACCGCCTCAATTATGTAAGCGGTTATACCATCAACAATGTCCCCAGTTATGCTGCCGTCTGGGAGAAGAAGTCTTCGGCTGCATGGGTCGCCCACCATGGTATGACCTCTGCCGACTACCAAAACAAGTTCAACACATACACATCCCAAGGCTACCGCCTGGTCCTCGTTAATGGATACACCGTCAAGGGCGTCGACTACTACGTTGCCATCTGGGACAAATCTCCATCAGGTGCCTGGGTTGCGAGACATGGAATGACATCTTCTCAATACCAATCTTACTTCAATACCTATGTTGGGCAAGGTTATCGTCTCAAACATGTCAGCGGCTATTCAGTCGGATCCCAGGCTCGCTATGCTGCGATCTGGGAGAAGACTTCCGATACATCAGCCTGGGTTGCACGCCACGGTATGACTTCGGCAGAGTACCAGACTCAATTCGATAACCTCGTCGGCCTTGGATACAGATTGACTGGCGTTAGCGGCTACTCTGCTGGAAACACCAACTACTACGCCGCAATCTGGGAGAAGTCAGCTGGCCCTGCATTCTATGCCAGACATGGCCTGACTTCATCTGGGTATCAGCAAGCCTTTGATAGTATTGTCAAGCAAGGCTATATTCTCAAGGTCGTCAGTGGATATGATCAAGCACAAAGCGATCGGTATGCAGCTATCTGGACAAAATAATCGTGTAGAATGTAATGTGTATTGTAATATTATTGTTATTCTTGTTCTTATTCTAACTCACACTATTGTTATTACTACTATTACTATATTTTTTTTGGTTCTTTTTGTTCTTTTGTTAGGAAGGAAAAATATTAGAAAGGCGATATAGCATTAAAATAAAATGTAGAATGATACAAGAACTGCCCTTTGCTTACATTGAAATACTTTAATCGAGCCTGTGACCCCCAAAAAAAAAAAAATGCAATTATAGATCAAAGTATATCTCCCCCAATCTTTGCCATACAAGATATAGTATTAATTAGAATAAGTAATATAGACCGAGATTTCTAGTATGCAGTCAAGCCTGATGGTGTCGGAACACTAAGTTCCCCGAGGGTGTTCCGATGCAAGGTTGTAAAATGTTATAAATTACCAGTTTGCAAATATGTATAAATGGTATGAATCTGCCTGAAAATTTACCAGTTTTGTGAGAATACTATGGAGTTGCAGAAAATTTGGCAAATTACATAATTACAGTTATGCATGTCATAATATTATTACCTAAATTTATAACAAACTCTAGAGGTTTCAATCTGATCCTCAAAACCCAGCCAGTGTGAAGGTTTTCCAAACTGAAGATGCTTGATACAAGCAGTTTTAACTACGTATGGGTGATTGATGTTATTGGCATTCAATTTACTGTCATTCAAAGATAATTAATGGCACTATCTGGGATGGCGAGGCATGCTTGAGATTGGAAGGCACCTCTGGCTTATGTATGTCAAATAAATTGCCGATCTGTGTGAATCTGTAGCGATTCTACACTAACAAATAATAATGGCTCAACTTATAACAAAAAGGTTTGGCCCAAACCTAAGCATTATTCAATATGCAAAATAGTAAACGTTAATCTAAAATTTACACAACTCTACAGTTACGAAAGTCCAAAGTACCAGAAAAAGTTGAGAAAGACCCGCTTCATGTTATTACAAGATTATTCATGATTTAGATTTACCATTCTCAAGCTTCCAACACTGCAAATGTGCATATGAGGGTCTGCTTTTCGTACATAAGTTGAGCTAGAATTAAACTACCACGATCTGAGACGGCTGCAAAAGAACAGAATTATTATTTGGGGCATCATGCTCCAGGACTCTAATTCTATCGTAGAGCTTATTTGTGGGGTCTCCTATCTCAGGAATGCACTCCACACCACTCGCGTCGAAGAAAACGTGTTTTGTGAAGTCGTGGCAAGAGCATTTGGTATCGGATATAACATGCTCTAAATTAGCGTACGTTGCTGGCGAGGATATGGAGGCCCACGACCAGGTTGGCGCTCGCCAGAGGTCAAGTTGCATTGGAACGAGTATGTGTCCATCCAAATGCCCCTGGATTGACAGATGAGACGTCTTTACCCGAGATTATTGTGGTAGGGTCAATAATTCCACGTTCGTATGTGGGTTTTCAGCACACCCCTATACTAACTCGCCTTCACCGAAATGTGGCAGTCGGGGTGAAAGAAGCGCTCCCTGGTATACTCGCCCGTGGGTTTGCAAAGGGAACCCGTTGTGTAGTAATGGAAAGCGCCAATAGACAGAGTAGGGTTCAAAGCGCCCCATGGGGCTTATGAAATCAACCTTCTTACCAACATACATTGGTGAGGCTAGGGAGAAACTGCCGTCACCCCTTCTAGCTGCATATGATGCAGATATCGTAATATAGGAATTTTCATATATATCAGCCATCTTTGGGGCTTCTTGAAGCCAGTCGTCGAAATCCGGTTCCTGGATGATGCATAGAGAATCTATCCAAATGTAACGCAACCCGAGCCGACGTACAATACGGTGGTGATATCATCCTTAATGTCTTGGGAAGTGCTCCTCACTGGATTTGTTTCTTGTAATCTTCAACATTGGAACGGAGGGTGATGATGTTGTGATCTCTCATCCAGCGATGGCTAAGGCATGCATATTGGCCAGTCTCATCTTGTGTCTCATAGAGTCGTGGCAAGTTTTAGAGTCCTCACCAGAGGATTGCGTTAGAGTCGACTCGACTGTAGCGAGGAGCGAGTCCGGCGTCAGGTTGTCAAACGACGGTGGATCTTGAGGAGGCGAGCGTCGCAGGTGTACTAGAGACATTGCAAGTTGCGAGAGCTATGCTTGCCTCAAAGGATTGGAGTATTAGGTGTGAATGGCTGCGCACATCCCACGTCGCTAAATGGAAAGCTTTTGGAACTAGAAAAACGAGAGAGCGAAGGTGCGAGAACGTAAAATCTCTTTTGGGAACAGCCCAAACCTAGAATATGACTTCTATGTTAGTCAGGAGTAGTTGAGAGAGGCTGGGCTACAAAAGCGGAGAGCCTCACAGTTGGTGTGCTGCGCCTGGAATAATTTGCCCCCGCGTTGTATAATTAATCCCTGACTTCGTCACACATAAAGGGGTCCACTTCTTAACATAGAAAATTTAATGCCAAAAGTTTTGCAACTTTCCCTTACACAACAGCTAGACTTTTACGCGAGATAAACTCAATAGTTAACTATATATATAACTGAGTTATGTTCGGATTACAAAAACTATAATGTACGTACTCAGCCAGAAGACCCAACTCCGTTGTCACAAAGATAAAACGACCGATGTACACAATACCTTAATCCGAGAGGGATTAACATCAGGTCTACGGTAGCCCATAACAGTATACAGTTTGTAGAAAATAAACATTACAACTTATTTTAGTGCCTTTTGCTTGGGCTGTGCCTTAGTCGACCGAGTGATTGAAATCTACTATATATTAGCTTCATGTCGTAACAACGAAAGTATTATAATACTATAGATTGATTTTATATACAGTAATAATATTTGGCAATGATAAAGTAACAATAACAAAGCTAATATAGACTTATCATGGTAAAGTTCTGCAAGTTCTGTCACACGATCGATTTTCTGAGTCTCCTTCCAGGAGATGAGGGTGGGCGCACGAAAGCTCCCCAGAACTTGAGGCATCCAGACTCTTCTACTCGATGTGCGAATTACTCTTGGATTTGGTAGACAAAAATTGAATGATGCGACTTCTAAAAATGCAACTGGCCAAAGGAAGTGGACAGCGTCTATACCGGGGCCCGAAAGTAGTGGCAAATTTGTTATGGAGACAGATAGATGGGTTCTGTACCTGCCTGATTTTATGCTGGTGAGGGATGATCGCAAGTCGCATTTTGCGGAATCGTCGGCCAGTGACAAAAAATTACGAGGCCGTGGAATTATGACAATATAAGGATGAGTTCTTTGGAGCCTTTTATTTATTTCTTAGAAGCACACTTTACAACCCGTTTAGTGTCTAAACAAACTGAGACCTCATCCTTTTACAGCTAATTTACTACAGCCTATCATGCGAATCTTCTGATGAAAGTGGTACTTACCAGATGACTGGAGCCGCCTGAGGGAAAGCATTTTCACAATCGATTAGAGTTGGTGTGAGATATTCCATAAGACCAGCACTAGATGTCAACAGAATGAAGGACGGGAAGTCTACCATAGGTTACTAAGGCATATACATACGCACCTACACAGTCGGTGGTAAGCATTGACACAATCTCGCATGAAAAAGTAGAGCAGCTTTGCTGAATGGCTTATAACAAACAAATGCCCCGCAGTGATTCCTGGCCCTAACTCTGATGTTGCAGTCCAACGCCTCTCAAGCGGGTTAGCTGGTGGGACGATAGTCGGCACTGTTATTCAGCAGCCTTTGATGATCCACCGCTACCAACCCAAGTTCTTGATCTCAGGGAACATGGTGATGAATTAAGAACGATAAATTGCTTGGGCTAAGCGGTAAGCATCGGTGATATATTGCTCTAAGCCACTGTTGGGGCACTCCCCAAGGACTGTATTAACGTCTGAAATGATAGAAGGTCTCAAGAACTCGTGTTCTATCAAAGCAGAGGCAATTCCATAAGTAGATTGAAATACAAATGAAACATTATTCTCAGTTCCATTCCCAAGCTGAACCGGTGTTGGCTCTAACAAACCAGCCAGTAAATGTCGGTCATGCTGGATAAATTGGTTCCACTAAAGAAAATGCCCCAATAGTAAGAAGTAATATCGGAAGCTCGTACTAGTCGCGTTATACCTAAGACGAGGAGGTTTGATCTTGGATGGCAAACTAGGTATCAAGGTCATCGTCTCGTATCCATTTTGCTGCAAACTCGGTTTAGACATCTGCTACAACCTTGTGGTAGTCCGAAATACTTGAAATAATTAGAATATACGCCCAATCACGAAATTGATGCGCAAGCCTCAAGGAGTTCATGTCATAGCTAAGGCCAACCGGATCACCGATAATAACATCCCCTGAGCAAAGAGATCTTTGAATGAGGTCTCTTACGATTTTAGAATTGAAAGGCTGTCTATGCAGAGTTTTATTTTATTTGCGCAAATGAATATGCAATCTTATGATCTCCTTTCTGTGCTAGTCTTGCTTTTCAGGGATTTTTTTCTCCCTATTTTTAAAGGGACATGGATTTGTGCTGTTTAGCGAGCCCTCAAGGTTGGCCCCTCCGTTACGCCAATCTCCTACTCTCCCAACAGCCAAACAAGTTCCTCTGCATTCTTACCTTTCCAAACGTCAAAATGCCCTCCCTCTAGAACTTCCCATCTTATCAAAGGCATCATTTTCTTCCAACTCTCCTTCTCATCTTCACTCGCCTCGCGAGCCGATGATTGTAAATACAGATTCTTAACCAGTAATGGCTGCTCCGGCATCTTAAATCGACGAAATGCGCACACATTTTCTTCCTGTATTGCATCGAGGACATCTTTAATTGTTTTGGTTTTTAAACTGTTGCATGTACATACTGCCTCCCTTTGCGACTCGGAGCTGTGAGGGGTGGACGTGGCGCTAGGGTCGGACGGCGTGCACTCATTTATATTTGCCTCGCTGTCGCTCTCTAGGAGAACGCTGGGCGTTAACATTTGCAATGAGTCATCTTGAGAGGGCAAAGGACTGTCGAGGAGGACAAGCGTCACATCTTCGGATTGATATCTGTCCTTGGCCAGGAAAAGTCGACTGATTTCCATGCCAACAATGCCCCCGAAGGAAGCTCCAAGGATAACTAGTTTGCCAGGATGCAGAATACCATCTAGAGCATCAAAAATGCACTTGGCCAGCTCTTGAACAGAAATCGGTGCACTGCACGGTTGTAGACAGTTGGGATACTCGATAGCAATAACGGTTGATACTTCCGGAAGTGCGGAGGACAAGTCGGATAATGAAGCGCAGCTGCCACTAGAAGGTGGCAAGAGAACGAATGTTGGCCCTTTAGGGTTCAATTTTAACGTCGTCGCGATTGCTGGGGTGGTGTTGAAGCCACAGTACTTGGCTAGGGTTGTTGGCGTGCATGGGACTGCTAGAAAGCTCGATACGCTGGACTTGTTAGCGTAATCAGTATTTATTTTGGAAATAAATTTACGCCATACTAGCTCCAAGAGCGTCTCTGACGGCTTGGACCAAAAGGAGGAATTGCTGGCTGTCTAGACCAGCAAGCCGGAGATTTGTGTCTGCATTGACTTGGACGCCAAGGATCATGGAAGCGGCAAGAGTAATAGATTTGACTATGCGAGAAGTTGACTCTAATGCAGAACTGTTTTTATGTCGAGGTGCTTGCAGTGTTTCTCTATTGAAGACTTGTTTAGTAGGTTGATGGTCAGGTGATCGAGCGATACTCTGTGACGGCGACTTGAGAACTATATGGGAGTTGACGCCACCCCAACCAGCAGAAGATACGCTAAGAACAGCGTTACGACTCAATTTGGTGGGTTTCAGAGCAAATTCGAATGGCATGTCTGGATCGATGATGGGGTTCAACGAAGAAAGTCCTCCTGTTGGAGGAATTGAGCCGTTTTGGATCGACTTGCAAAGCTTTATCAACGATACAAGACCAGATGCTTGCTACTTAGGGTTAACAAAGCTTACTTCAAAAAGTAAACATACCTGTGTATTCCCAAGATTACCCTTGTTTGATCCCACAATATAGCGGCCGCCTTCAAGACCAAGCTCATTCAAAGCTAACTTCAAGCCTTCGAGTTCAAGGGCATCACCAATTGGAGTTCCACTTCCATGAAGCCTGCTGCTGTTAAAAGGAAATAAGGAATAGGGTAATATTTACTTACTCAGCATAATCCAGCTGCCGAGGTGATAAACTCGCCATCTCCCATGCACGCTTAATAACCTCGCTCTGTCCACGAGGTGATGGTACCTGGTAGCCAGCCTTTTGATTTCCACCATCGGAACCAATAGCAGTTCCAGCAATAACTGCATAAGGTGCCGATTTGTTTTCTATAGTATCTGGTAGTCGCTCGAGCACAACAGCAACAACTGCGTCTGAGGGAACTGTACCATCAGAGTCAATATCGAAAGGTCTGCATTGTCCTTTGGCTGAAAATATTTGGCCCTCCTGTGTGAGGTACCCCTCACTGATGAAATTAGTTTTAGAAGGTATAAGGTTACGTAAGGGTACCTTACTTGAACATCTGAACTGAGATACCTCCAACAATAGCAATATCACAGCTCTTGTTTCTGAGAGCGTCGACTGCAAGCGACAATGCTACCGTTCCACTGGCACAATTAGTGTTAAGAGTGATGTTGGGACCACGGAAATTAAGATGGTAAGCAGTTCGTGCTGAAATACATGGCGCAACGAAGCCACGATTAGCACGCTGAAATGCATCACCGTGAACCGGCTCCGTGAATGTATGGTAGCTGTTTTGTGCTGCTCCAACAAATATACCAATATTCTTACAGTGGTGAGCAAATGGATCAATAGAGGCATCGTTTAGCGCATGAAGTGCTACTTCGAGAAATAGACGCTGCTGAGGATCCATATCCATAGCCTCATCGCGGGTGATGTTCCAGAAGCGGTGGTCGAAGTCTTCCATGTTGCTGATCGTTCCGGTGCGAGGAATCCAGAGGCACTCATCAGGGATATCTGGGGGCGCACTTCTGTTATTTTGTTTGATAGAAATTTTTTGTTCCATAAGATTATTATATAACTCGTCAGCATCTTCGGCACCAGGAAATCTTCCAGCGACACCAATGACGGCGACACCTTCAAAATCGGAACTAGATGTTTGAGGGGAAATCGCTGGAGAAATTTCACCTGCCTGAAAAATAGAATTTGGCTCCGATTGGGTAGTAAGGGCCTCAGCTTCAGCTAATTTTTGCAGGACTAGATCGGCTTGATGACTGATGGTTGATTGGTGGAACAGGTCAACAGTTCTCAGTGAGATGGTGGGATATCTTTCCATGATGCTACGACTTAGTACTGGCACCATTAAACTAACAAGTTAGCAAAATGTATCACTAATCGGCGAAATTATTACCTGTGTCCGCCATTATCGAAGAAATTGATAGTTGTGCTCGGAGTCTCGCTCGACCCAAGTAACTTCTGCCATATCTCTGCAATTGTTGTTGTGATTTCTTTTGTGATGCTGATAGCGTTCCCAGTTGATATGGGAAGGCAACCTGTAGGCTTGCTCGAAGTCCTGGAGAGCTGGATATTTGAAACAGACTGTCCAGCCAATTCTTTGGCTTTCGCACATAGCTTCTTATGATCTATTTTCCCGCTAATACTGACTGGCAGTGAGTCAAGTGGGTAAATTGCTGCCGGGACCATATAACGGGGAAGCTTGGTTTTGACTGTAGAAAGAAGCACCTGCGTATCAACACTACTGGGGGCGATAAACGCGATTATAGATACTCCGTCACCGGCTACCTGTGATGAGACTGCAACAACACCTAAACCAGCATGGAGAATAGCTCGTTCAATTTCCTCTAGAGCAATACGGAAACCTAGCTAGTCAACATAACATCACCCATTCAAGTTGTTGGGATAACATACCTCGAACTTTAACCTCGCGATCAATTCTGCCTAGTATTGAAAGTTCGCCATTTCCATCAACTCGCCCAAGATCTCCCGTCCGATACATACGCTTTTGGAGAGTAGGATGGACAGCAAATCTAGCAGCTGTAATTTCAGGTTGAGCCCAATACCTAAATAGTTAGTCAGGTTCATAATTTGGCGGGCAAGACTTAAATACCCTCTACTAACTTGATTTCCCTCGATGCAAACCTCTCCTTCCTTTCCGAGGGGAAGTATGCGGGAAAACTTCGCATCACAAATGTATATTTCTGTTCCAGGAGGGGGCAATCCTACCGAAAATGAACTAGACACTTTCGAGCCCTTCAAATATTCCTTGTGGGAAGCAACAACGCTATAATTATTAGTTCATGTTCTCTTAAAGATGGGTCTCAATACGTTGTTTCAGTTGGGCCGTAAGAATTCACGATATCCACTCGCCGCTGCCATTCCTTAATGATGTCTTCTGGGACCGCTTCGCCTCCCAGCGAGACGCGTTGAAGAGACTCAAGACTTCGATTGTTAGCAATTGTTGCTAGCGCAGTGGGCGTAATCTGCATGAACGTGATCGAGTTTAAATCAATCACGTCCGCAAGATAGTCTCCAATGAGGGCTTGAGGAGTTGAAGCGAAGCACAAAGTTGCTCCACTTGTAAGTGCAATCGACCACTCGAGAATAGATGCGTCGAAGGTAAAGGATGCAAATTGCAACACCCTTGAACCATGGCCGACTTTGTAGATAGTGTTACTTGCACGGACAAAGCTGGCAAGTTGGCCATGCTCAATCATTACGCCTTTAGGTTTACCTGAGGAAGTGAGTCAAAGTCTCTCTTGGGCTGTATGTAAATCTCACCTGTACTGCCCGAGGTATAGATAATATATGCAAGATCCTGAGCGTCTGTTTTGGGCAATGGCTTGGTTGAGATTTCAGACTCCAATTCTTCACTATGGACTACTCGTGTCCCCTGAAAGTCACCCAGCCACTGACATTTTTCATCAGTAATACCCGTCACTACAACTTTTGGCTTGATGTGGTTAAGGATTGTCCGTTTTCGAGATTCTGGAAGTTTTGGATCAATATAGACAAAGGCACCTCCCGCTTTTAAAGTCGCTAGGATCCATTGTATCATCTCAAAATCGCGGTCTAGGTGCAAGACCACGGTGCACTCTCGAACAACATCATTAGATATCAGAACTATGCAAAATCGTTAATTCTTGCCTCAAGTTCTATAGTGCTCTGATGGACTTACTATGAGCTGCTGCGGTAGAACTGAGATCTAGTTCGCCATATGTCATGCTGTGGCCTGACTCCGCGCAAGATAGTGCAACTTTGTCTGGATTCAAGGATGCATGATGTTGGAACATCTCATGGACCACAAGTTTGAGATCTGCGGGAAGAGAAGGACACTTTGGTATGCCTGGTATCATGGTGAGGGGCAGTGCCTCTGCTGACTTACTGATACTTGTGAGGCGTCCGAACGAAGACCTCATTGCTGTAATCATGGCATGGGTGAAGATAGTCGGATCGTAGATGACCTGGTTTGTTAGCGTTCATCTGTTTCGGCTCTTGGATACTTACTCCAAGCTCGATGCCTGCACTATCCTCCTAGGTGACGGGAGAGTCAGCAAATTGTTTGATAAGAAGAGTTTCTGAAATTAGAATCACGGTACTTCAAAAGATTGTAGAGCATCCAGAATAGGAAGAGATTTCTCTCCCAATACCTACCAAGAAGACAAAGAACAGATCCCAACAGCCTTCTACGGGAAACAGTCGACACCTATCATCCGCAAGCTTCGGTGAGTAGCTGATAGCTACTCTTGGCCCATGGTAGTAGATACCATTAGCTCGCGCGCTGTGAGCCAAGTCAAGCAGTGACAGTCGCTCTGCCCGTTTAACTTTGCTGATGTTCTGCGAGACAGAGTGGACCAGCGCACGCAGCGTTTGGTCGTCCTCATTTTTGCTAAGAAGATGTTCCCAGATGGGGATTTTGATGGGAAGAGCATTAGCAAAGTGGCCAGGCGTATTGTAGAAATCTTTTGCTCGCCCTGAAAATGCAACAGCGACAGCTTGGTCCTCGCCATGTTGAGGTTCGATGTAAGAGTGTAGCATCACACCGACTAAGCTGACAGCCACGCGGAACCACGACGTCCCATAAACTTTACTCCAGTCTTGGAGGTCCTATTTACAATTAGAATATTCTGGAAGGTTGAGCAATTGCAATTACCTCGTTAGTATACCTCGCCCAGGTACTGATAGATCGGAATGCCTGCGTCGACGTGTTCAATTCATCAGGCTTGCTCACCGCCCATTGATTGGGACTAGTTCGAGAAATTTGGGAGAGACAAATTGTTTCAGCGTCTTTGAATTCTTGGCTTCGAAGCCAGGCTTGCTGAAAACTTTGAGTCAAGTTTTATATAAAAATATTCGCAACATACCTCTATGAGATGGGCATAGCTTAGGTCAACCGATGGATGAGCTTCTCCAATACGGCCCTCATACAGCTCTAGAAACTCCTGAGACAGCATACTCATGCTCGTTCCATCAAGGACTACATGGTGTGCGACAAGGTATACTTGTACTTGTGAATTGTGTTGCACAATACACCATCTCACTGCAAATTCTCTTGTGAGATCAAAGGGCTTGAGAAGAAAATTAGTCACCACAGGCATATCTACTCTATCAGTAGGACTGGAGATAAGTTGTATGTTGGGACAGCCAATGTCGGCATCATGTTCTTGAAAATGTGGTGTACCCACAACAACTATTGTTGATCGGAGGGCACAATAACGCCGTGTCAAGACTTTGATTGCTGTAAAAGTTAATGAAAAGACCCTATCAGGATATCTCAATCACCTTTGACGACTTTTGATTGTGATGTATTGGGATCATCTCCATGAAGTGACCATTCAAGGGTCAAGTTGTATTGCGTACTTTGAGGGTTCGTACAATACTCCATCCAAATACCTTTCTGGCTGTGAGTCAATGGAAATATGGACTTTACTGCAATTTTTAGACTCTTTGGGGCCGGTGGTCCCGAAATCAGGGTCATGGAACCCCCAAAATATGACATTTTGAGGACGGGTATGGATAGAAATTAGTTTCGAAGAGAGTTTCGTGTGGGGAATAGGCTTTCTTCAAAAACATGTACAAAATAGAAGCTTCCAAATTCTGGTATATCCATGAACACTACGTATCAATTGCTTCTAAATGTGTTTGGAGAATTGTATCGCAATACCCTTTTATCTAGAATTATGCTGATTAATCCTGTTCACATGGTATTCCCCTGATAAGAGCACTATCTAGGCTGCCGTATTTAAATTTAGGATTCTCATAGAAGGAGAGTATTATGTGAGATCCGAGCATTAGGCTCGGGTGGGGGATGATGAGGAGTAGAAAATTTGGGGCCTTGTGTAGCTTGCAAGGGCTTACACAGTCCTCCTTCCACTCACGGGCCTGTATGACGATGTAGAAGCCGCAATCTGTACCATATATCGGAATATCCAGCAGAAACAGACCCAGAGCCTTGCCGGAAACTTAGCTAGGACCAGGACCGTTGTCCTCTTCCTCGAAACTCATTTGGTATTTTGCAAATTGTCATACGATGTCAAGTCATGACAAGGTACCTAGTCTATTCCCTCTTGCGCACTGGCATATTTCATGAGTTTAGGTTTAGTCCAATCAGAAGAACGATAGTCAATGTAGATATTTCTTCTAGTTAGTTAGTTAATGAGTTGGAAATATTTTACAAAGTGCAGTAAATTCTTAACCTGACGAGCCTTCCGAGGCTTTCTTTTACGTAGCATTCCCCCGTGCAGCTAAAACGATGAAACCTGATTGCTTGTCAATTGTAATCAAAATAACGCGTGATAAAAAGTTGCATTCTTGTAAATCTGCTCAAACACAAAAAGCCGTCAGATTGCGGCAGCACTATATAATTATTCTATAGCAGGGTTTCAGTAACGAATGAGGGACCTAAGTGAAATAAAACAGTTATATTTACCTGTGCTCCGATTAGTGGTTAATAAGCAAAGTGGCTAGGCTAAGTAACAGCCTCGGAGGTGTTGATTAGCGAGTTAGCAAGAAACATCCTCAGGACCTTAGCTGGGGAACGATCGACTTGCCTATTCATCACTCTGCATAATTAAAATCATAAGGCAACAGCTTGAAAATATTCATCCGTACTAAACTACTTCCATCATGCAAGCACACCCGCTACTCAACGGAGCTCTACAATGAAGCATCTTTAAGAGAATAGCGGTGTAGCATGAGGCCACCATAGCAGACGAACAAAGCCTATCCAGTTCTACCAAGTCGTGTTTATAGTATATTGACATAGAATTTGCTTGTAGGTGTTTCACTAGCTAGAACTCATCTAGCAGAGTACTTTGAACTTATTTATTTGAAAGTAGATGCAATTATCAAGCATTTTCATTGTAGATATAGCAAACAATATTTTTCTATGATATATTTGATTGAGCGTATGAAGCAATCGTACCGTTCAAGAAAGCTCTTGGCAGGAAATGTTCAATCGCTTGGCTTGATAACATGCCAGGCTAAAAGTGGCAACTAATCAAAGAATTATCTTTCAAATCATAATGCATATAGTACGAATGCATAACGTACTTAATAAGCAACTTGCTCGTCTAAGCAAATTTGCGCATGACAATTTACACCAAAATCGACCCCCCAGTAATTTTAGAAGCCACTTAATATTAAAATTTGAAGTTTTAAAGCCATTTCAATAATAATAAACTAAGTTATAAAATGCGTAAACGGTTCGAAATGTTCAAACACAAATTTCAGCAGTTAAAACACAGATTTCAAAGTTTTCAATAATCAGCCTGTTTGTATATGTTATTAGTTATATATAAGTAATATATTTAATATTATATCAAGTTTAAACACAGAGTTACAAATGATAAATAGTGTAATTGCTGAAATTACTAGGGGCCATTTTTGCTGATTTGGTGTAAATTATCATGCGTAAGTTTGCTTAGACAAGCAAGTTGCTTATTAAGTACATTAAATTAGCTATTCCACCTTAGAAGCTGATTGAAACTTTCTAATTTGTTTATGCGAGCCTCTTCAATCAATAGAGTATTCGTATGAACTTATGACACATAAAATAAGCACCGCTTGCTTGCCCTAGTCTTCGGAGAACATTCTGACAAGAAGTTCTCCTATTTTGGGTGTTCTTCTAAACTTACACGCGTCTTGGGTGACTTGTGTTAATTGAGTACATGCACCCATCTGCAGAATGCATTTATAAACAACTGGGTCACCTGCCGGCTGCAGGGTGCGTTCATGCTGTAAGAGATTTTCATTGTGTCCGCTTCATTCCATTGGCCCGTCCGACTCTATTCAAGGGCTTGCAGATTGTAGCGCACAGTGGACGCACGAAACCATCAAAATGTGGCACGGATGAGTGGTTAAGAAAGTGAGACAATTTTCCTTTATACGATGGCTACTCTAGCATTGGGTCATTTTAAGCAGTAGGTCTGTGCGTTTGCAGGGGGTTTTGGTGGAAGCTTTACTATATGCGCATTTTCAATATCAGGTTAGGAGCTAAAAAGTACTTGCCAGATAAGACACAACCTAGGCCAATGATATTCATTAGCATTCTTTTTCTAAATTCGATTTGTGTATCGCGTTAAGTTCACTCAATAGAACCACTATATTTCGTTTACTTACTGTGATTTCCTCCTTCTTGTTTTATCATGTCGCAGTCTGATAGGCTGAGGGCTAGAACTTGCCTGCTTATGCATACAAGGGCAGAAGTTCATGAAATGCTTACGACGTCAGTCTTTCACTTATGCGCTTAGATACCAGGGCGTTTCTGCAGATCATTGAAACAATGTCTCGGTACGCTGGTGGCACAGAAAATGCCATAGAATCCGACAATTCCGAGCGCAATTATCAGCTCTTCACCAAAACCGATGCGCCGCTAAGCTTTCTAACTGGGGGCATTTTTCAGCCGGGAATAAGCTGCATCACGGCCGGCCCCGGCCCTAAATTATGACACCATGAGAGGAGGCCGAGAACAAGTTATAGCACGGCCGCCCGACCTCATGACTATATGACAAGAGGCTGAATTCTTTTTTAACTTGGCATTGGCAGATCATTGATAAAACTGTCCACAAAAGACCCTGACCGCCTTGGATGTATGAGTAAGACTTGCCGGATTAATTCTCATTTCGCAATTGTCTCTCCACTTCTGTGTTATTTAAGCTTTTTACCAGGCTACCTTGTTGGCCCTTAAACTATACATCCGTGGAAAAACTAGACAGGAGATACATAGGAATAATTATGAAGAGTACAATGTTGTAGTCTAACAGTAGGTACAACATACAGAAACTGATGAGATCAAAAGTTTGTTAATGAATTTAAAAGACTAATCTTCATACGGTCAATATCACATACAGTATTCCACGGTATCTACTTGTGCTGCTTTGCAACGCACTCAGAAAGCGCACCATATGTAAGCAACGAGATTAAAGATATCTGGCTTGTGAAAGTTTGCTAGTGAGGATCTTTTGTCAGCGTCCGGCATGCACAAAAGCGAACATTTTTTCAGTCATAGATAGGGACTCGAGGCTTGTGATTTAACCAGAGTTTACAATTGTACCACCATTCAAATGTCTTGGTACTTTGTGGACTCAGCTGGCTTGGCTCTATTATTTTGATTTCGGTCACCTACTATATTTATTCAGGCCACATAATCTATTTCTAAGAAAGATCAAATTTCAGATTTTGTTGTGGTAGATATATAAGGCTGTATACTTCTTACTGTAGGTGACGTCGCCCTAGCTGCCTGACGGTGCCTTCCTTTTCGCTGTACGCACTTTCCTTTCCAAAATCACCACCATTTAGCCGACTAATACTTTTCTAGCTGTTGCGTTTATCTAAACTCCTTCATTTTCTTATCGTTTTCATTCACCATGACATCTGCTACTGTGGCAAGCTCGAAAAGAGGCTGGCTGCGTTGGGTCCAATTGGCGATTGTGTAAGTATGCTCCTGGTTTCTCGATAACGTATAAGTGATGTTTATTGCCAGCTGCTTGACATTCTTCATTGATATTGCAAACCTTGGTATGTGTACTATTGCGTTACCTACCATCCAAGGTGATCTAGGGTTTTCGCAAGGCGCACTGCAATGGGTGCTTACGTCGTACTCTCTCACGGTGAGCTTGTTCAACCAGTGCCAGGTAGACAACATGGCTCATGAGATAATTAGTATGGTGGATTTCTTGTCATTGGAGGACGCCTGGGTGATATTTTCGGCCAAGAAATAACACTTAAAGTATCTATGGGTTTTTTCAATATTTTCACATTGGTCTGCGCATTGGCTCCGACACAAGTTGGCCTCGTTGTTTCCCGAGCGTTTCAGGGTATATTGCTTCAGATGCATTCTGAATTGTGTACTGACGCAATACGTAGGAATCGCAGCGGCTTTCACCATACCTGCTGCGCAAGCTTCCGTAGCACACTTGTTTCCAGAACCTCGCATGCAGGGTCTGGCACTGAGTTGGTGGGGAGCAAGTGGCTCCCTGGGATTTGTGTACGCTTTTAATGACGATCTCAAATGTGGTTTCTGACATTATCAGATTAGGCCCAATCATTGGGGGCTTATTTACATCACTAGTGACTTGGCGTTGGGTAAGAATTCTGCCCTTATACAGAGCATACTAACTGAGCTTCTAGATATTTTGGTTTCCTCTCATTGTTGAAGGGCTTCTACTCATTTTGGCCATCTTTCTTCTTCGAGACATTGCTCCACCAGCAGAAGGGAAGAATCTTGCATGGAGGCAAATTGTCTCTAGGTGTGATCCTTTAGGCACTGTGCTGTCTGTTGCAGGTGTGATTCTTTTGATTTATGCGCTGACATCCGGAAACACGAATGGCTGGAAAAATTCTGGTGTCATTAGTACGCTTGTAATCTCGATCGTGTGCTTGTCGGTCCTCGTATACGTCGAGGGGAAAGTCGTTCCTCATCCACTGGTTCCAAATCATTTATGGACGGGTGGCAAACTCCCGACCGCTTGCGCTTTGGCGGCACTCACCTATGCAGTATGGCAAGGCGCAAATTACTTTCTCACTCTTGAATTACAAAGTAAGGCGTCGTAGCTATATTCTGTGCAAGATTGACATCTCTAGGTTTTGGCTTCTCACCCCTCTCTACGGCAGTACGATTCCTACCTCTAGGTGTCACGGCTTTCCTCATCAACATGGTTCTCCCTCACCTACTTCAACCAGTTGGGCCGCATAAAATTTTGGTCACCAGCTGGATATTTGCCATTGTGGGCGTGGTTTTGTTAGCCTTGGTAGGAAGCAGCTCAGACTATTGGCGCTATTGCTTTCCAGGGATGATTCTCTATATTCTTGGGGTTGGATCGGTGTACTTTGTATCGATGGTGACAGTCGTTGGCTCAGCCCCACCGCAAGACCAGGGAGCCGTAGCAGGTGTGTATAACGTAAGTTACCCACTGGATTTGAATGGTACGCCTGGTGATGATCTACAACAGATGTCTTTAAACGTTGGAGGTGCAATCCTTGGACTTGCAATTTTGACCGTGATCAACGATTCTGTCGCGTCTAACAACGGAGGCGAGGAACTCCAGAGCGCCAAGGTTGACGGATACAGGGCAGCCTTTTACGGTGCTATTGGATGGGCCGTCATTGGTTTAGGGTTGTCCATCCTGTATAACAGGCTCAGTCAAAGTCTCGTTTCAGTGGCCGAAGACACACCGCCTAACGAAACCACAACGACCCCAAGGCAGCCGCTTTCTCTTGAGAATGTGGCACCACTAAGAGCATCGCAGGAAGAAAAGGCAGCAGTATGATATTTGCTATTGGCGTTCCGAATGATAGAAGGGAAGAACTACTATAAGATAGTATTGTCCTAAAGGTGCATCTTTGGACCTCCGCGGGCATCTATGCAGCGAAGTAGGCATCTAAAAGGCAGATAGCTATAATAGTCTAAGCATGCCAGATATGTGGGTCAGCATTAAAATGGTCAAGTATTTACTTTTGTTAAGGCCTAAGCACACCTTACATTGCCACCCACATAGCGGCGTCACCATATACTAGGGAGGTACACGTTTTTATTGTAATTTTAACTAATCAATTAAAAGCTTATATGAAACATCTGTTTATTCCATCTCAGTTAGATTTATTGTGTTAAAGCCTGAGAATTTTTCCTCCCCCCCTCCACAATATAAGGACGGTATGTACACGCCTAGATATTCGTTTGTTAGCTAGGCGGTAATGTCGACAAATTGCAGCTAGTAGCAAGAGTATAGCGGGAATAGGGTACTGCGGCTATGGCTTCCCTAACGTATCCATCATACTGAAATGTCCCAGGTTGGCCTCGCCGCCGTTCGTAGCCGCTTGCAAGGAGGTTAGTAACTATGTTTATTCCTTGAATTCTTCCCCCTAATCGCTGTCTCTATTAGTTTCGTTCAAACAGCCAAGTATTTCTATTGTTATCACGTTACAATAGGCCAATATGGAGTCGATAATTGTATTGTTGTTATTAGTATCAGGTAGCTCTTAGAGCAAAACATCATATAGTATTGCAATGCACATCCTTTCTATTCAAGACCCACTTAGTTCCCAAATAAGCTAGCTAACCGAATTTATTACTAATTAGGAATTTTATTCCTATACGCTTTTTCCAGTGTTTCATTCATCTTGGATGCTCCAGATCCTAACAATTTCAATATTAAATACTATGGGCTACACATCTGGAGCATGTTCCCTGGTCAACAAGCACATATAGATAACTTGGTAGCTTGTCCTTAATCTTCGAAGCTGTGCTGACGCCGCACATACACCGAAGTGCAAATGTCAACAATCGTTCGAGAGTCCGTATTCATGAAATGATGGTCTGTTATAACTATAGAAGGGACCCAAAAAACTCAAGTTTATAGACTGGAAAGTACGTCACGCCATATAGCTTTAATTTGCCATACAATTTATTTCCTCGTAACAGCCTTAAGTATAGCAAAAGATGCACGCTCTTACTGCATCAACATCAATCTCCCTCGCCTAACTCCCCCATGAAATCCTCTTCTCCCAATACCTATCTACTTAGAAACACAGCTAAGCAAACTCTCATGGACCGCCGGAGTATAGACATGGATGTCCGTGATTCTTAACCCAACGCTATCAAGAAGCGAAACCCACTACTCATGAGTCCTCTCCCGTACAGAAAGTGCAACCATCATTGTGAGATCGACCTAAGTTGTTTGCCAGTACACGCCTGTGTTTGGCTAATATTTAGGTGCAATACGGTCAGAATAAGATGCATAAATTTGATTGAGTGAATCCAATAATATCTATCTACAGGATCATACAATAAAGAGTAAGTGGCAAAGGAAACGCTACGCCAACATAGATGGCCACGCCTGGCGGTTCCACAATAACCTGCATTACCGCATCTTGTGCCACTTCCCGTTACGTCCGAAACTGTTACAATATATCCCAGCGTTAAGCTTAACTTCTAATCCAACCCCTTGGGCATAGTTTTGCGGATGTCTAATTTCGGATTGGCCTAGTCCCAGATGGCAGCTAACAGTTGCAGTTCTGGTTGTGGTTATCTCGGTGCAAGGGTGGACAGTGTGGCTCTGTGGTAACTCTAGGCTCTTCAGGATCTGGTTCTTCTACGGGTCCCACGCTGGCAGTGGTAGCGGTGGCACTACTTGCGGCATGGTATTCTGCCAAAGCGAATCGGCCACTGCCATTTGTGGACGTTCCAAGCCTCGGGTCGTGGTAACAAATATCGAATTGGTTCTTGTTGCCGTCAGTGTAGATGCTCCGGACACCGCCTATAAGGACACCACTCCGAGGGCGCCAGGTAGTTGCTCTTCCGGGTATAAGTGGATAGTGAAGCCATTCCGGCCCACGGCCAGTCCTCAAAATAGAGCCCGGAGTCGTGAGCGAAAGTTTTTCACTGTTCTTAAAGATGGAGGGATATAGGGTAGCCCGGCCAGTAGGTAACCCAGCCTGTTGATTCCTTGCGTCTCTCGCGTACATCCATGTCTGAGAATTAGGATTCCTCTTGTCAGACGGAGCCCCATTGAAGCTATACTGGTATGATGTTAGATTGTGATCGATGCAACCAAGGAAACAAGTACTGAATACGAAAGAATCCATACGTAAGACGAGTTTGTAGGGGTACGACGAACAGGCCTATAGCCGGGTGGAGGTGAACCAGAAGGTTCAGCACCAGAAGATCCAGCGCCTTGTCCTAAAGCCATGACGCAGGCTGCGGAATGTATTTCCTGTAGACGGGAACTTGGGGGCAGTTGAAAGCAGTCAAATCTCTTACGGATGATATATCATGTTAATAATGAGTCTGGAAACCTGGAATGTGCCCTACATATATCTTCAACTGCAACATGTCGTCGCCTAATATTTAGAACATAGCTAATTCGTTGATTTGGAACTCCCTATGGAAATAATCGTTGAATCATTGATCTGAAGTCGATGTCTTAAAATTCAAACTCATGCAAGAAGCTATATGTTTCATGGTTACGCTGTGCCCGATAGTGCACATAACAGAGACATAACGGGAAATTTTGATGTGCTACAAGATTGTTGGTAACAGCCTACGAAGATACAACGATAAGCGCCCTCATGGACTTCGAACTGTTTTTTGTCAGAACTTGGTATGGCTCTTTGTTATGAACTTGGAACTGTTCTTTGTCATGAACTTGGCATGGCTCTTTGTTACGAACTTGGAACTGGTCTTTGTTACGAACTTGGCGTGGCCCTTTGTTATGAGCTTGGAACTAGTCTTTGTTACGAACTTGGCATGACTCTTTGTAATGAACTTGGAACTGGTCTTTGTCACAAACTTGGCATGGCTCTCCATTATGGCCGCATGCAAACGTACACATTCACGTTACGGTGTAGCGGATACCTGTCGAAATGCGCATGTGAGCGTGTCGAATGAAATATGTTTAATGATCCAGACCTAGTTCTATTGGGAGGCTTTCGGCAGAGTGACATCAGCACTCTAAGATTTTTGTGCGTATGGGTGAAAACACCTATTGCAAGAGTAGCCACGTGGTATAGGCATCGGTTGCGCAGTCAAAGAAGGGGATAAATAGTTGGCCATGGCCATCACATCCCTTCTTTCTGTATCTTCAACATTTTGATACAATTTATCTTCATGCTCCATCAGAGTCACGTCAACCTAGGTGACTATATTTGTATTTAGCTCATCAGGGCGGCTACTAAGCCACCTACCCATCTCGTGCCGATTGCAGAGTCCAGCATCCGATTGTTGTTGATTTACATATTTAGGTCAACCTACTGACTTCGCACGGATTTCACGACCCATCCCTTAGACACTCATAACCATCAGCCACAGGCTATAGAACTAACATCATTCTGCTTGGCTAAGAGGAAATGGATATTAATCTGCAACATGTCGAAGACTTCGACTGGATGGATTCTGACCGAGCCATTCTCAACGTTCTCAAGGCCACCCTTCAGTACCCAGCCAATCCGCAAGCGAAAGGCGTAAAACTTGCTGATGATATGCACTTCTTCTACACATCACAGAAGGAAGGCACTAATTTTGGTGCAATTTTTTGGAGAATCTGGTGGGTGGTTGTTGATATAGTATATTACATTCCGCCTGGCCACCCATGGCAAGATAGTCTAGTTCTGGCCTTGCAGAACCTCCGCCAGCGAGAGGACACTGTCTCGAAACAGGACCAGGTGCAAAATGTAACCAACCAGTTGCGAGTCCTTGATATTAAGCTAATAGATCTTACTAAACAGTCGGCTATATGGGAAGATCTTCCGGATCTATCGATCTACATAAGGGACAAATGGTGTGGTACTGAACCAGAACTTTCACATGTATCTGTAAACGTTTGCTAATGCACCTTTAGGTCCGGCTGACTCTGATGATGAGCTGAGCGAAGAATTTGCTAGGTGGAAGAACTTGAACTCGTTCGTTGCTCGATTAACAAGTACTGGTTTCGCACCTTGGCTCAATCTCCCGATCTGGGAGCTTAGGGAAGCACTCGAAGAACCGCCAGAGAAAGGGCCCTCAATGGCATGCCGGGTCTGGGTGGCGACCGAGTGGATTATCCATTGCGCAGATCGCATCTTCATGATGATGAACTCAAAAGAGGAACTTGACGAGTTCTTGCTTCGGTCATTCAGACTAGGCTCACTCTGCGACGAAAAACAGGTGTTGAGCGTTGAACGATGGGAGTTTTGGAAGAAGCGATTCGTCGAGCTTGCAGCCGAGGCCAGCAGCCGAGAGTTTGACAGTGCGATTAGCGGGCGGATATCAGAAGCCTTGAAGATCATGGATACTGTTAAAGAATAGCTTGATTGTTTCGTTAGAGGCTGAGACCAATGTGGCTTCTCCAGCAAGCAAATTGTAGGCTTTGCCTGCAAAATTATAGGTATCCTGGAAATGTGCTGGATCTTATGTCAGGTTTTAGTTTGAAGTTCACCAGAGGGATTGTAGTGCCTAGTGAGAAATAGATTGTAAGGAGTTGTGCCAACCTCGGCACTCAGCGCATGAGTTATAAGATATGCTTAGGTATGGCCTGAGCAGCCTGGTTACACGCTGACTACGGTTGAGCGTGGTTAAGGAGCTATTTTGACATGCTTAGGGGTATTATCCCTCAAAGTCCGGCTACACTTTCTGTAAATACTACTAGGCATTAGGCATACGTGGAATTAGTGACGGCATTGTTTTGGTCGTCTAGGTGCTACCTTGAAATAGGGGAATCGCATTTGATATCTAAGGAAGGACTCTTACCAAACTCTTCCATTCCCCTCTCCCCCCCCTTATTGGATACTCGGGTCACTCATGCTCTCCAAGCAAGTTGGCTAAGCCACGGATATTAGGGACTAAGCAAGAACAGCAAGCTTACGAATCGCATGTGACGCACAAGAAAAAGTTGATCCATAATACCCATTTGCTCAGTCAGCTTTTTCTATTTTAAATCATAGTGTAAGTGAAGCTTGCAGATAGAGTTACGAATATTAGTCTTATACTGGCTAATAATAACTAGAGGTTTGTAAGTGAGGGATGACAATATGGCCCGCGTATGTTCCATGAGCCAAGACATAAATGTGAGTCCCGTGGTAGCTTTCCCTGTACTAGCAATCATCTTTCATAGACTCCCAAGCGCCTTATAATACTTCCAGAGGTAGAAGCATTTCTGAGTTTTCCAAGGACGGTTATCTGGTGCTCAGCTTTCAAAATTATATGCACCTTCCCCAAAGTGGCATCTAAGATTTTCGCTGGGGACTTGTAGTCAGTGGAAAGTCAGCCCCACCAAAATCAATCCGTCCACTAATGTATTGCTGCTAAGACCTGGTGATAACTAGTGGAGAGTTTAAGAATCATAGGTTTTGAGCCGATGCGCAGAACCTGAATCTCCAAAATACTAAGTTTGGCTCGAAGGTCAACAAGTAATCCTCACAGCGACGAGCCGAAAATTAACAGTAATGAAGCCGCCTCTTAAATACAATATACACTCGCCAGTTCAGGAGGCATGGGAGTTACGGAGTACCTTCGATGGAGGCCTCTTCGCAGTACAGTCTAAGCCTTGGGGCAATATTTTCAAAGCTCCACCTTCAAAATGTCTAGATCAAAGCTTGTGAATAAGTGGAGGATATACCGTTTACACTTACAACTTTCGAAGAACTTATAACATTATCCATGCGTTATGTTAACGAGTTGACGAAAGAGCTGCTTAAGACAGTGAATAATAAATATGTGGTTTGTTTTCTGACCAGTACAAATACGCTATCGCCTCCGCCATTATCTTACGAAGAATTTCCAAGAGGTTGTTGTTGCTCGCCATGAGGAAAGGCTCTTAGAAGCCTTAGGGAAAGACTTTCTGAAGATTAAGAAAGTCATTCCCGGCCAAAGGATCCCTCGAATCCTATCACAATAGCGCGACTGCCTTTAATATTGCCCAGTGATCGGTGATTCATCGATGTAAAAGATTTCATGGCTGTATCGGCGATTAAGAATTGTATATAGCACGTATACTGTATTAAATTGCGGTTAAGTCCTTTTAGGACGGCATAGATAAATAAGTAAACTAATAATAGCTTGCATTGATATAAAAAGCAAGTTAACCAGATAATGTGGACTAGATTTTATTTAATGCCATTCAACCTCTAGCGTATCCAAGACCAAGCTCCAAAATGTTGAGCTCTCTTTTAAATATCATAGAGCAATTTACTTTTTTGAAGGGCACCAATTTTGGTTTGCCAAATTTACTTGACGCTGCTTAATTCTCGCACTAGGAAACTTTTGCAAATTCCTCGGTCTTTCTTTTATGTCATATGGATATTGCTAAACTAAAAACAACTCCGATGTTTAACTACTTCCTCTTCTTGCATCTCCAGCATCAGATGCCAGTCTTGCGGAGACGGGCCATAGATAAATTTGTTTAACCTATATACATCTCTAAATGTATTACCGATATAATCTTTCGAAACACATCCACTGTCAAAAAGAAGCGCCTCCGCCCTTCCAAAATCTTCAAGATCAACCCCAACAGTCTGCAGATCCGCCATCCAGATCTGTATCGCTACATTGTGACAGAAGGCCACACTCTCGAGTGAACAAGCCTCAATACACCCATCTATGAAAGATGTTAAGAGTGAACGCCTGCGCACGACGTTATGTAGGTCAACTCCAGTGGCAATAAACTCGCAGAACATAGCAGTCCAGGCTTTATACAGCTTCATCTGTGCTTTTGCCCTCCTATCTATAATATCGCAATGACCCGTACCCCTCGGAGACTTTGAACTTGGTCGTTGTCTACTTGCGCAAACGGAAGCTAGGATTCCACCGCATTTTCGTGCTATACCGTGGACAAGTGTCATTTTACCCATTTCGGTGATACATTGTGATTGCAAGTTCTCGACGCTCAGAGGCTCTTTCCCAAGCATCGTTTTGATAAGCTCAGGCATGTGGAAAGCATCCCATACTCCACAAGCAGCTCTAGTTGTGACTACTACGCGGGTCGACTGTGGCATCTGGTAATAAGTTGGGCAACATTCTCGTTGGAGAAAGATGAATTCTTCAGAGGTGCCGTGGAAGTTTGAGAGAATTCCATTTATCGCTTCTTCTGGGGTTTCGTAGATTGGATCCTCCGATCTAGGGAGGAGGCAGCGCAAAGAAGGGAGAAGGGGTTGGCCCCACGCCACGCTTCCGGACCATACTAGGTACTCCAGAGGTGTCACTGGAGAGTGGAATACCCCACCAACCAATGGATTTGCTCCTTGGTCTAGAAGGAATTTATAAACCTCCTCTCTGTTTTCCCCACCAGCATACTTGTCCTTTATCAGCAGGTCGTGACTTACACCTAAAGGGAAATAATGTACTCACATGTAGTAATGTGTAGCCATTTCCTTCAATTCTATCAAAAGGCGATGCTTCCCCTGAGCTGAAGAGTTGTTGTAGCCCTTCAATATCACCAATTCCTGCAAAATCAACCACTTTCGACCGAAGTGAGACTGTATTATAAACATGTAAAGCGAGTTTCCAACCATCAGGTGCTCGGAGACCGGCGATTTCTAGCGCCTTAGTTGTAATCCAAGATGGGGCTTGAAAGCGCCAGCGGTAGGTATTCTTCTGAGCATCATAGGCTTTTCTACTTTTAATCAATGCAGAATCTGCCCCCTGTATTTGCTTTTTTTCCGATGCTGCTAAGTCCGAGGTCGAGCCTCCCGTGCTTTGTGACTCCGACATATGCATGGCGACCCTCATAGCAACGATTTCTGGCTGAATTTGAGTCAGAGCCCTATAAGAATTAGCCATACTTCTATCCGTGTTTTGGGAGCTTTTCTTCTTACTTGATATAACATTGCTGAGATAACGAGAGTATTCGAAGAACATTTAAAAGTCGTAACCGGTAATTATTGACTTTGTTCCTTTCCATAGCCGCGTATGCGAATTCAAGTCTACTTTCTGAGTTCACATCTTGTTTAAGGTTCTCAATTAAAATATCCAAATCGTTTGCAGCCTCGTTACAAAGCTTGAAACATTGTAGAGCTGGTCTGCTGTTGACAAGACTAGAAACAATCGATTCTTGCGCCATGTCGGCCTCAATATCGTAGAAGACATTACGGAATGTCTGAATATCCTTTATCAGCCATCTAAGGTCTTCAGGCGCGTCTCGCTGACGGTCCCATAAATCTTTCAGTGTGGTAATGGACGTTGCCAGTCGAGCCACTACTTCAGCCACGCCGATGGAACTTGGGGTCGCCTCGATAAGCTCGGTCATGGTTCTGCGGGTCCTAGGGATTAGATATCGAAAGTACTTGTGAGTCTGTTTATTTATTGAAATAATGTTGAAGTACGTTGGAACTGAGCGGGGGTGAGTGAATTGCTGCCTAATACAGTGCTCTATATATAACTCAGGATCACTCGTCAAGACACATGTCTTGGCAGCTTATATACATATTTCTGGCGCAAGCCCTTGCCAAATAGTCTATACGTTAGACCTCCAGTTTCACCTGCACATTTCGCTAGATTAACTTGAATCCATCTCCATATTTCCCATGCATGCCTTCCTTTGCTACCATTTGCGATCTCTCGCGGATGTGTTGAAATTGAGAATCACCGAAAACATGCGGACTCTATTAATACATATAAAGTACTTGATGAAACGAATATATTCATTCAAGCCGCCCACCCCTCCCTCCCTCTCTCTCTCTCTCTCTCTCTCTCTCTCTCTCTTCGACCAATTTTTTAACAAATTAATGCACCTTGGTCCTTTAAATTTCCTTTAAATTATTTTTTCAAAAGGGATCTGCTAATTCGCCGGGTCTAATTCATCTTTGGTCATGGATAATCGAAAAACAGAAAAGCTTTTGCAATCCAACTCCGCACTTTACTGTTTTAATCAAATATATTTACAGTCTCACCAGCGTCTATACAAGTCTATGCTTTCCGAGAAAAAATTGTCTTTTGCATCATATCCTATCGGCATCGGAAGATATAGAAAAGGGAACTCGAACTCGGATTCAGTGGGAGGGCCTTATTTACAGGGATGACCGCCCGGCTAGCAGAAACTCTTGCTAGTTGAGCACATTCTGCGGTCGCAAGTGCCTTCAGCCCTCTGTAATGAAGCTAGGCTTGTCGAGTTCTAGGACCTGAAGGTGGCATCAGGTCTATGTTTCAATGTTTCAATCGTGCAGTGGGAGAGTACGAAAGGTACCTCCCGGATGAAATCCGGGTCGAAGTGCATGGGATTGTCGTGAGCTTCCTGGAGAACTTCAGGGACGTTCAAAGCATTCAGATTATGGCGAGCATGAATGTCGCTAATAGCAGTGGTGTCAAGGAGGAAGAAGGGAAGGATAGAAGTCTTAGAGATTTCCATGGTTGTTAAGTTCTGGTTGGGCCGTTTTATGAATGCCGGTGGCTCGAGCGTCTTTTAAGTTGAGAGATGAGTTGAAAGCTTGCAGCTGACATGTTGCTGGATGAGGATTGATTCGAACAGAACGAGCGACTTTTTGTTTATCTACAAGACTTCCCTCTCAGAAAACATGCATAGAGTTCCCGTACTAGAGGTCCCAGTATGGGATGGGCTCTGCATTCCTAAGGGCCACTAGATAACTAGATTGATAATCCGCTAAATCCTTTATATAGTAGAGAGTAGCATCATGTGGTACGATACTACATGTATGCTATTCATACTTCGTCGACGCCATTATTTCCTTCTAGAATCACAGCGCTTTTATACAAAAAAATTACGCATATACAACAGTGCCCGCTAGAAATTTCTAGTATATTTCTTTCTCTTGATATAAGTCCATGTGAGCAACTTGAAACTAATGTGATTCCATAGTAATGTGTCATCAATCTACGGCAGAACATTGCCAAGACACATCAAGATCAAATCTCGTACCAATGCTAACTCCTGCGGGATTACCGGTCGAAACTACGACCCAAAAAGCAGGGTTTGAGGCTCGCTCGCCTCCAATCAACCTTAAGTACCCGTAGATCGAGCCCCGTCACAATATTTAAGGCTAAACGATTAGCTTGGAAGCACGTTGTCAAGGCAGTGCAGGCTACCCCAAAATAAACTCGACCACATGGGCATTCGCAGCTGATAGCCGCATTAACCCCGGGGCCCACTCTACCCACCAACTACAGGAACCGTAGTGTGGCTGCTGAAGCTACGAGCTATGAGGCTGAATGCTTAGCCGTATAGCACGAAGACGGAGATCAACAAATCATACAACGCCTTACTCATAGATATAGGTCGTTGGCAGGCGTCCCTCACGGAGAAAGTTAACGCCGCACCAGCAGAATCGCTCTTGAAGGGAAGGGGAGGAGAGCACTCGGAGTCAGGAGTAGCGGCCATGAGCGAGGGATATCCACTCTGACCTCGCTGCTGAGAATGTGATAGAGTGGCTGCTGCAGCAGGTTTCATGCGTGATAGCCTCAGGCGGAGACGCATCGAGTAATTTCCTTCGGTTTGGAATCAAGGTAATCGCATGCTAAATTGGAGATAGGAACCGCTTTGTGCTCCAGTATATTTCGAGGTGGGCTCCCAGCCGATCTTCCGACACTGCTTATCCTGGCGCAAGCTGGTGATGGGGAAGCTTCGCAGTTAGTACTTTACAGCACAAGTAAGATAAAGGGAATCAATGATTCGTTGGAGAAGATATTGCGCAGTGTAGCAGCAGCAGAGAGAGCAATTCGTGGCTGAACAGGCGTGGGAAAACCCATCAACGGTGGAGCCAGCATTTTCTACTCTGTCAAGAAAGTAAGATGACCACGTAACACGTTCATTTGTGTTAATTTATCTGCGGGCTGCATGTAGCCATTGCAGCAAAGGCCGATCAACTTTCCCGAGGGAATTAGGGAAACTACTCAAAATGACTGTCTCGCGCTGTCCGTCTGCTCGCTATTAATATTCATTGTCTCTCCTTATGCACTTCCGTTTCACCAATCATCTCATCCTCCCTGGTGTTCGAGATATTCCCAGCACCTCCTCTCGATCTCATGAAAGGTATGTGTGTGCTGGAATATACCTCCATGTTCCACGGCATCGCCACGCTCGTCGTCCCGTACGCAGAAATAGTCAAAGCTAGCCCGTTACAGGATCCCACAAGCTCGATATTCGAGTGTTTAAGATAGCGCGAGGTATGTAGGTAAAGGACGTGTAAAGTATGCATACAATAGAACAAGCATTCCAATATAAATCAAAAACTGACGGTGTTGCAATTTAAGTGCTATTTGCTGTCTTCTAAATCACCTAAGTTTCAGGTATAATTACATCTCAAAATCGTGAGGTGAAGACTCGGAAAATTCCAGTAAAAATAGTAGCAAAAACCGAACGTGTCTGCATTCCTAGAACATGGCTCGGGTATTCTGGATTATATGCACTGTTACTAGCGAAAACGCTGTTATTTACTTATCTCTATCGAGAAAACAAGGTAATCGACCATTGTTAATAACAAGACTACTAAACTTAAATTCAGCTTTATACATAGCGAATCCCTGATAAAGAGTTACCTTCGTTCGTCGGGTCAGCCTTGTGATCCGTTTCTTGATATAATGTTAGTGAATGGATTAACGACCTCTGTTATGATCACAGTGGCAATATCATTGGGGGAAACATAGTTATCATGATAGGCCGTACTGAGAGTCTGAATATGTCAGATTGAAGGCCCAAATCAAGATTGTCTTTAGAGTATCTCACATATCATTGGGGGGATCAAGATCTTCCAGACGTCCCAAATTCTAGCACGGCGCCTGACCATCAAAAAGGGCTAAGAGGTCCCATATGCTACGTGGCTTTGCTCAATGACTTGAGAATAAGAATCATCAGCTGCTGCTAGATCGATCAATCTCAGCTGGATTGTTCTTTTATTGAAATTTGAAAGTAGCCATGCATTGCAGTGTTCAAAGTAAAAATAGAGTCAGCTGAACAATTAATATCAGACTAGATCATGCTGTCTGGCCGTCAATCTATATTCTAGATTGCGTACAGCCCCTAACTATCACAAAATGCCACCAGGCTTTCCAGACTCTTCATGTTGTATCCAGGTGTCTAAAACAAAGATGCCAAATAGGCTTGGACGCGGGCAACCGGGCCCTTGCCATGGGGGCAGAAGCAAATACCAAGACGAAACAATTTCATATTGAACGACAACATCAATGGGACAAATCTGGGTGAGGCATATATTCAGCCTGTATTGAGAGTGTATGGACTGATGGAAAAGCCACGTGCTTGAGGCTTGCATCTAGAACCACGTGGGAGGGCAGCCCAAAAGTGATACATCACATTCTTTGTGGCTATGTTGAAATGTTAGGCAAGGTGAAAGGAGTGCAGCGCTCATAAATACACGGATTCACATTCGAGTGAGCTGGCTCGTGGGGGCGGGGAAACTAAAATGGTGAACTTTCTCTCTCGGCTTTCCTGGTTAATGTATCATGCATAATGGGAAGGCACTAGCCACAAGAATGTGATTAGTCTTTTTTGCTACCCAGCATCTTCAGCTGGTAGCACCAGCCAATGTTATGGCTCACTTGAGCGTGGAGGAGCACAGAACTTCCCACCGCTATGGTTCAATGCATGGCACGGGAATTCTCCAGCCACGGATTTCCCAACACTTTGGTCCAAACGCACGGTCGTGTAGCTGGAGTCCTGTTACTACAGGAATAGCCATAAATTACCTCATATTCCAAGGAGCATGCGGAGCCTAATTAGAACGAGATGGTTTTAGTCATTTCTTTCTGCCTTTCGCCAGCGTTGTATCTTTCTATGGTGATTTAGAAGCTCATAACTCCTCAACGCACACCAAGACTGGCCCTCTGCCCTAAGCCTGTATTCATGAAGATTCTCAGCTACTCCACAGCTTTCATAATCATTGCCTGAGAAGACGCAATAATATACACTAATGCCGGTTGATGTTGTGGTCAGTCCGGGTATGTTACGCTGCAGCAGTAGAGCCCGAGACAAACTGCTCTCTGTATCCATGGCAGCAACACGGAGTGTATTCGCAATATAACTGCAGCTTGGGTCTCACCTAGAATAACAAATACAGGCCGTGTGGTCCCGTTTTAACTTTAAGACTCGTCAGTATTTGCGGATTGTGGAGGCTCGAGCGGCCACGTTTTGGAGAAAGACGAGACAACGTGGCCGCCTCTTCCATCGCCATCGTGTAATCATCCGTCAATCCTCCTTCCCCCGAAACGTGGCCGCCATGCTCGCACAGAGTCGTTTATATCGCAGAATGCAGCCATGTTCAGGTCGGGAGTATTGCTTTTTATTAATGGAACGGCGGCCCCGAAGAGATATATGACGAGTTGCGCCAATGAGGGCTTCCTAATAGCCTTGCGGGTGGGGACGGCTACACGAAAGACCTGAAGGCGGATATGGGGAAGCAGGATCCCTGTGGCCCCATGTTTTTCTGCGCTGTGCCGTCGTCTGCAGGTAAGCAGGACCGTTGTGTAACGTGAAATATCAGGGTTCCAGGCTGGATATGCTCTGATCTCAATAGGCTATTACCGGTGGGTCAAGAACACATAGAATCACGCTGGATATAGAGTTTCACGCTGCTCGAAGGCTCAATCTACCATACTGTGAGTGATGATATGTATAAACTCGTTTGAACATATTTGAAGATGTGGGGTTGAATTTGGGGGAGGTGAGTCTGGCCAAGCTCACGTGCCAAGCAAGGGGATGGTTTCCTTGGCGATCTGGAACAGTCTGTGGCTAGACTTAAATTGCGCTAGCTTGGTACTCTAAAGGCTGGGCTCGGCTGCAAATATCGTCATATCGTCATATCGGAATTCGATGGCCGTCCCCCGTCACATTTTCTAAAGATCACACCAATATGAAGGCCGGGTTAGGCTATCGATATTATCTGCATCTAGATTCCAGCTCCTTCGTCAACCGAACGCAGCTGGCCATTGCTGGGGGACTGAAAAGAGAAAGCCACTGATGGTCTAGGCTTTTAGGGGGGTGATGGCTACAGTGCCAATGTAGGTACGTGTGTGTTCTTCTTTCCTCCCCCCTCGCCATGTATCTGGTGGGGGTTCTACTCCGTCAGGTATCGTCAATGCGCTTCAGTGGCATTTTGCCCTTATCCGCCTTACCTGATCGGGCTACCACCTTCCCCCGGCATTGGACCCCTACTCGTCCTTATTCTTTTTTGTGAAACCCAATCTCCTCCATTCCCGTATACTCGGTACCTCCTATCAGATTTTGCTTTTCCTCCTTCCCAGGCGTAGGACAGTCTTCAGCAACAACGTTGATATAAGATCCCTTTCCGGTTTCATGCTTTGCCTGCTGTCCGTCACAAACACTTCATCTCGACCGCTCTATCATCCAAGATCCTGCTCGTCTTTTCATACCATTACCAGTATGCCTGCTCAGAAGACACTTGTGTACCTCATGCGTAGAGATCTTCGCGTATCCGATAACCCTGTCTTCCAAGCCCTGTCCAAAAATGACCATGGCTTTACCCACCTGTTGCCTCTTTATGTCTTCTCTGCTAAACAGATTGAAGTGTCTGGGTTCATTCAAGGGAATGAGAAAAGTCCGTTTCCGCTCGCTAAGAGTGAGACTGCTGGATTCTGGCGTTGTGGACCTCATAGAGCCAAGTTCCTTGCGGAGAGTGTGTGGGATCTGAAAGAAGAATTGAAGAAGCTCGGAAGTGATCTCATCATCCAGGCTGGTTTGCTCGGAGACGTTATCACTTCGATGTTGAAGGAGGCCAATAACATTGGTGCGGTGTGGATGACGGGTGAAGAAGGCGTTGAGGAGAAGGATGAGGAGGAGAGTGTTAAACAAGCCTGCGACAATCACCAAGTTGATTTTAAGCTCTGGGTTGATGAGAAGTATCTCATAGATGAGTATGTAACTCTGGCCCCCACGCAACTTGCGTACGCAAAGTGACATATCGGCTACATCTACCACGTGGAATCACAGATCCCAGTTACTAACCAGCCACAGCCGTGACCTCGTCAAACTCAAGGATCCCCAGGATCTGCCAGATGTGTTTACGAGCTATCGAAAGTTGATGGAGCCACTTCGTGAAGCCACTCGGGATGTTCTGCCAGATGTAGGTGACTCCACATATCATGTGCAAATGTACTTACACGGTCTTGTATTACAGTGCTGACGTGGGAGATTTCAGATTGATTCGCTACCTGATCTTCCTCAAGCAGTAACACCTCAGAGCGCACCACTCATAATTCCCAATTCACTAGATGGCATCTCAAAGGCATTGCTAGCCCCATTGAGCGGCGCGCCACTGATGCAGGATCCTCCTGCCTTCCCGTCTGAGGCTGTAACTGTCCATCCATTCATAGGTGGAGAAGCCAACGCACGCGCACGCCTTGATCATCTTATGGCGTCCGGAGCAATGACGAATTACAAAGACACCCGAAATGGTCTGCTTGGCAAAGATTTCTCCTCCAAGCTTTCCGCATATCTCGCTATCGGCTGTATCACCGCACGTCAGATCAACGCAACTCTCAAAGCATTTGAGGACGGAAACAACGATACCTGGAAAGGCACGCATGGGTATGGCGAAGGCGAGAATGAGGGTACGAAAGCCATGCGTTTTGAACTTCTATGGCGTGACTATATGCGTCTTTGTACTCGCAAGTTCGGTAGGAGGCTCTTCCGGCTTTCGGGATTCAAGCAGCGCGAAGATGCCAGCGAGAAGTGGTCTAGTCCAAACAATCTGAGGGATGGAAAGACAGCTGAGGACATAAATACAACCATCCAGCGGTTCTTAAATGGTACGACGGGCATGGGGCTCATTGATGCTAGCCAGCGTGAGCTCTTTCACACCGGATACACGTCGAACCGTGCAAGACAGAACGTTGCGAGTTTCCTGGCCAAGCATCTGTATATCGACTGGCGTATTGGTGCTGAATGGTATGAAAGCATGCTAGTGGACTACGATCTCTCGTCGAACTGGGGCAATTGGCAATACGTTGCTGGTGTCGGCAATGATCCGCGCAATGAAGCGAGAGTTTTCAATGCGGTAAAGCAGAGCTATGATTATGATCCCAAAGGTCTGTACATCACGACCTGGATGCCAGAGCTAAGGAAATTGGAAAACCCGAAGGAGATCTTCCAGAGCTGGACCGTCCCGGTCGAGGAACGAGAGGCAAAGGGCGTCGCAGGATTGGTGATGTGCGAGAATCCATTAAAGCGAATCGAATTCACAGTTGGAAAACGTGCCAATCATGGGAAGCATGGGTGGATGTACCGTGGATTTAGTCGCGGCCGTGGCGGAAGGGGTGGAGGCCCTGGGTGAGTCCTCCCATAACGCTTCATATATCCATTGCTGACACGCTCCTCAGAGGCGGTGGGAACAGTAGTGGTGCTGGAAACAACTACCACAATGGCTATAACTCTGGTCGTAATTCATGGCGCGGCGGAGCTGGAGGACAAGATCAATATACCAGCAATTATGGCAGCGGCTATAATCATGGTTATAATAACAGCTATAATATCTTTTATGGAAATGGAGGTGGCATCGGGAACAGAGGCAACTTTGCCAGCCGAGGATATGGCTCTACCAGGGGCCGTCTTCGAGGACAAGGCCAGGGTGGTATCGTCATCTAGTTAGCGTGATACGTTTGCTTCAGTTTCAATATGCACTGGAAACAGGAACATATTTGCTGGGAGCCGGCTCCGCTTGCTTACGTACGTGAACTTATAACCAAGTAGCTGTAGATCTAGTTAGCAAAAAAAAAAAAAAATCCTCACATTCGGTTGATATAGTCCATCGCGGTATCGCATCTGTTGTGGTTGTGAACGTAGCTCAAAGATAGCTCCCTCGACCTCTTTCGGTCACCCATTTCTCACCTTGTCCTGAATATCCTAGACATCCCAACTGTCAGAACCATTTCCGGGTAAAGACCGCGTGTTACAATTTTGTGCATCGAATACCTTACCGTTGTAAAAGATTGATCCTGGCGGCGACCTCCCACAATCTACAAAGATCCTGACCATCGAACTCGATACATGATCATGTTTTCCGCTACACATCGTATCACCATTTGGCCAAGCCACAGGGAATGGTTCATGCATCATGATTCTACTGTATTCCGTACAATAGTGATTACTCGTTGCAAGCTATCTTGGACTGAGAAATCCAAGCATTCGCGCTGGGGGGGCGGGATATATGCCTGGCAACACCTGGAAAGGAACAGTTCCAGTATGTTGGTTCAAGCTAAGAGTCGCCGGTTGGAAGGTTGTATGGCTGTAGAGAACTAGTTTTACATGCTACTGAATTTTAGATGCTGGATCGTTCTACGTCACATGGCATTCGCTTTCACAGTACTCAGACCTATTTTTTTCTGTGCGTACACCGAGGCACCTGGATACCACCCCTCACACAGGCATTGCAACCCGCGGTAAGAGGCGATAACGGATATATCCCTCTTCGGCTTCTTGTCGTTCTTGATAGCATCGCCTTGCCACAACTTCACATCCGTCATAATACCGATGAAAGAACTATTAAATCTGACTTGAAAAAATTCAAAATTACCAACATAGGCGCCGACTAGCGAGCTTAATTCCTCCTACATCTCATCTCCCTACAATCCACCTCCCCTCCCTCCTCCTATGATTCCCCGTGCCATCTTCGAAGCAGAAACTTTGCCCCCTTCATGATCGAGATCCTGACGTTGCTTTCTATAGGAGGGTTATTTGCTTTGGGGAGAGCTGTTTCGGAGGGCTGATGTTATCAGCATGTTATGGTGGGGATGAGCAATATGATATTCCACGCCAGATCACTCGACAGCGAGACTGGCGAGCTGGATATGTAGGATGGCGAGTTTGAGTGCGCATTAATATGTGCGTTCTCTGATGCGGTCTAGTATCCATGCCTCATAGTTTTTAGTTAGTATGTTGATTGGGCTTGGCTAGAATAGGATATGTAAGGACGTCAGATTCCGAAGCTTGAGCAAGGCAATAGTATATGTGTGTTACAGAAAGCCACGGAGTTCGTGCCAAATAAGGAGACATATATGAAGATAAGGCAGATGAATTGGAGCATTTGCTCTCACATGATTCTCCCATGGCACTGGTGGAAAGCTATGGTTTTTCTGGTATCTGTTCAAAAAATTTATTCTATCTCCTCGATTCGTGGCTTCCCACCAATTCTCGAATGTTCGGCCACCAAAGGCTTAACAGACAACCCTGCCATCTCCCTTATCTCTGTCCGATCTTCTTGTACTGTTATTAGAGACTTTAATTGCCATGTTTGCAGACCCTCGCTGACATCTCTCGAGTGTTGGCGCACCAGACCATCATTATCGGTATCTTCAACGTACTTCAAAATACGCTGCACATCATCTAGACTTTGGCCCGCAAATCCAAACCCTAGTTTTCTGCCTTCATCACGGGCTACATCCAATGCTCTAACCAGACTCATTATTAATAGAATTGCTGATCGACGCAAGATACCTTTCTCAGGTTCAGGCTCTAGTGTAAGAATGTGTATGCTCAAATCAACTGAAGTCGATATAAGAGTTGATCCCACTCCATCCACATTTGATTCAATTCCATATCCCAAAATGGATAATGCAGAAGCCCGTATTCTTACGTCTTCTGTGCCGCGTTTACTTTCCCAGCCAGAGACTATTTGGGCCAATATCTCGTTCTCGGGTGTCATTTGATCCTCTACTTGAGGTACTTCACCACCCCAAGCATCTCCGGCTTCTTTGTCTTTCTTCTGTTTTAACCGTGCCTCTTTCTCTTGTTTTTTCTCGGTCTTGGGTCTGTAACCTCGCCGACCAGCAATTGATAGCAAACCCTCACAGGCGCTGCGCGCAATCTCTCCTGAAAAGGATGCTGTTGAGTTCTGGATCACCTGTAGCAAGGCTTCTCCATAACGAAGTCGTTGATCAAGGTCTGCATCTTCATTTACATCTACATATCTCTCTACTAAATCCTTCATGACAGCCTTAGGATGCTCTCTAGACAGCTCAATAAAAGACTTGATAATCCGGAGATAAATGTACTCGTCACTATCTTGGAGGAGTGAAGAGAACAATACAACGATAGCCTGGATGTTGACCACCGGACTGTTGGTTCTCAGAAGTCCAGAAATTAGCTCCAAGCCTTGGACACGAACTGGAGGTGGTGATTCTGCAGAGGTGAGGTATTGAAGAGCTAGGCTATAGCTTTTGTGGTCTTCCGCTTGCATTTCAGCACTATTGATCGTCGAGGCGCCTTCAGCATCGTCAATATCTTTTCGAAACCTAAGCACTAGCAAGAGATTCTGTGCAGTTGAGGAGATATCTAGTTCAGATTCCTTTCTAATTTCTTCCAGTGCCACCTTAATATTGGCTAGGATGAAGTCTGTGTCCTCAGTCTCCCGAAAGTTTGGAGACTCTAAAACGATGGCCAGAAGGCTTAGAGCAATAGACACCAAGTCTTCGTTGCTCTTGGATGTATGATTGAAATCTGACAAGACTTGCCTGACTATTTCAAGAACTTGTCGCGAATCGTCTACCAGTTTTGCGGGTATTAGCTCCATCATCTTCAGCAAGACCCTGACCTCAATTAGATGTCTTTCTAAGTCTACTGGACTCTCCTCTCGTACTGGTCGCAAAAGGATAGTGGAGGTATTGCTGTTGTGTGAGCTAGTAAACCATCCTTTACAAAGCTTCACAAATAATTGTGAGATGTCAGAGCCTAATTCTGGCATAGACCCAATGCATATCACTAAGGCCGTAGCCGCATTATCAATTGAAGCCATATCTGCGGGGATGTTTTTCTGATCTTGATCGCTGCGAAGCTGAATCTGAACTCTTCCGTCAGCGGAAGAAGCGTATTTCCACGGGAAATATTGTGAGCTATTCTGGCTCAGCCGCCCATCAAACATTAAATTCCCAACAATGATGTCTAGATTGCTCTGGCTATGCTTCTGGCTAATATTCTTCATTTCTTGCTTAGAAGTGGAAGAAAGTTGTAGTAAGATCTTCAAGAGCTTCAGTGCGGGCTTTCGGAACTTGGTATCAGTCAATTCGCTGGTTTTCTGCCATGACGATAGCGACCAAAGCGGTAGAAGAAGAGGTTGAAGTAAACGCTTTGTCAGAGAAGGATGTGGATGAAACGCCACCAGAGAGGTGAGTCTTTGAAGGCTTCTAGCCAGCTGGGAGGGCGAAGTGAGTGTTCGAGGACCTAGCGTTAGTTTTTCTGTATGCAAGATTTCCTCTGCCGGCACCAGTGATGGGTCTATGTGACGGAATATGGGCTCAACAAAAGTTTTCCAACCTGGCATACCTGTATTTTTCAGCAAATCAAAAACAAAGATACTGTGAGAGACATACCAGGAGCGCCGTACGCTTTCCTGCCTAGTATCCCAAAGCCTATAATGAATGCAGCTACCCTGTCCATCTCAGGCTCGCCTTCTCCTTCAAGTAATGATAAAAGCTGGTGAGAGATGCCACCAAACCAGCGACCTGGCGGCATGCCAGCTGGTGGAGTGGAAAGAAGTCGAGACGCAGCATTCAGACCCTCATGGGTTATCGCAGCGCCTTTGCGAGGATTGGCCTCTACATTATACCCAGCACTACTTGGATGAACAGAAAGGACAAATTCAATAGTATCCTGAACACCTCTTCTCCTCAGCGGAAGAGTTGCCAAAGATGATATTATTGGCGCTCGAAGCCACGGCTCTGTTCTACCAGGCTGTACAAGAAGATTCAAAACTGGCAAAAGGGCCAAGGTTCCTGTGCTATAATCGTTCAACCATGACATTATTAAAGCAGTGGCTCCCTACTTACCTCGCGATCAATGATTCAAACTTTTCTTTATTTGGCTGGCGTGTTTCGTCTGGCAGCTCAGGATTGAAAGCCAACTGCCCACACTGGAGAAGATCATCGACCAATGGCGGATGGCTTCTCTTAGAGGGTTTGTGGTCTTGAGCCATTTTCACCTTAAATTCACAGGCAATTTTCTGCGAGTATCTAGCTTCATAGGTTACAGCAGAGATATAAGGCGATTCTTAGATAATGTAATTTCTGTATCCTCGGTTTTCGAAGATAAGGAAAGTTATCAGCTCATGCTGTCTTTAATATGAAAATCACCTAGAATAACTTCTCTTGCAACTCGAAACTTGTAAAATCCTCAAGAGTTGTTTCGTATTGCAGCTCATTCGCCTCACGCTCAAGGTGATGAATCCAAAATTGAACATGTGACAAAAATCGAGCGGTTGTCATGCCAAGAGTATCATGTGATCAGGCGACGCGCTAAATATTAGCGCGTTTAGACACCATATTATTTCTCGGCCGAGCCCTTGCTTTCTTCCACTATCTTCACCACCCATTACACTTCAAAAGATCGACTGTAGTGCCATACAGCTCCAATTTCAACTCTTATATTCAATACATGACTTTGATTGTTCACTGAAGCAGCAGTGTCGAATTTGCCCCAAGTGCAGAGCCAAACACTCAACACGCATCGTCGACACACCAGATATTCCGATCAAGCACAGCCTCAAATCTTCTTTCGCTCCTCAAACCGAGGAGCCTTTGCAAATCAAGCACTTCTCCCTCCTCACAGATTTCTGATCCCAGTTTTCCGAAAGGAAGAACAAGTTTCAGAACTTAACCCTAAGTATTCGTCGGTTCTAGCTTTGCGGTCATAGTTGCCTTCCCAAAGTATTAGGATCACTCACGGAGTCGTTGCTGCACCGCCGAAAGGCTGTGTGGCCTTCAATGTAATGATCTGAAATGTTGGAGGGACAGTCCAGATGTCGAGAGACGATAAAACAAACATTTTCCATGAGCCATTCTGGTAAGATCCTCAAATGCGGGACGCTCGTCGGGCTTGTTGGCTGGATATGCTCTGATCACAACGGATCGTCTTCGTCGATGCTAAAGAGGTACATGGGTAGGAGAGACATTGTGGAACAGCTGAAGCACTTCTGCAAAGATCTGCGACCTGGTTTTATTATATGCTCTCTTGATTCAATAACCGGGGTCTCTATCAACTCTAGAGAACAAGGTCAAGACAATCCTTACAGGGCATGGGTGCTGAACACAGTTTGATCAGCCAACAAACAGATTGTTCGCGTGTTTTCACTGCCTTGCGTCGTGACAAGCCTTGAATTCTACTCGCCGGAGTCATTTGCAATAGCATTTGTCGCGAGGTTTCGAATTGGCCTACAAACAGAAACACAATGCAGATAGTCCTTCAACGTGCTTCGGTGCGCTGGATATAAGGCCAACCTGTATGTTCCAGAAGCATCCATGTCCATTTGGCATTCTCTTGATTTAGTCTCAAGAGATGAGACCGTGGGACTCGAAGAAAGCACTAAATCCTTAGCTGTTCAACTCTGTGAAGACCTCTTACGAGGTTATCAAATAGAACATCGTCTCTACTCTATTCAGAAGCCCCGAACCTCGTACCGCCTACGCAGTCAGCTCACAAGACCAATGCCATGGTACCAACCCCCGGTGTTGTCACCTCGCGTGTGATCCCGATCAGCCGCACCAATCTTCTCCTCTAGGCTTGGTCCTATAGTGATGGAGAACGCCGACAACTTCTGTCTCATCCTTGCGATGTCTGTACACTCTTCCTCTGCCTCTCCTCTGCCCCTCGAGGACGAACGTAGAGATGCACGCGGTTTTTTGTTGATGTTTTTTTGTCCGCTTGTTGCCCTACACTTTTGCTTTGATCAAGGTGTGGAGGAGACAAAAACTAATCTCAGAGGGTCCTGCTTTATCAAACAGAAAGGAATTTTTGGCTGTACTGGAATATTAGGCTGTGGACGCTTGCCTGTTGTCTTGAGTCCGGCCTCCTGCTGCGCTTCGATCATCACTGCTGTGGGACAATGCGACTTTGGGACTTTATGAATATGGACTTGTCATGGATCTGGGGGTAGTAGCAAGAGACTTGAAGTAATGGTGAGGTTCTGGCTAGTATGCAATGTCAAAGTTGATTCGAACACTGGAATTCTGACGCGCAGGGAGATCACAGCACGTCCTGGTTGGGACCCATCTAGAGTTGGAGTCAAAGCTTAGTGCTTGTCTGCCTTGGGTAGCGTGCTGCGGTCTGCCCGATCTTCTGGAAGATAGTGTTCAGTGTCTGCTTAGCTGTGTTTTTGCATGTTCGAACCTTGGTGTTGAGTATTCTAGCATCTCATGGGTTGTGAGATGAGGACAGGCCTGCGGATGGTAGTCCTGGGTTGTCTCTAGCTTAGCTTCGGCTTATAGAGGCAACCCCTCCAGTGTTGGAGATAAGTCTACCTCCTAGTACTGACTTTACTTGGGGCTAACATTTATAGGAGACAAGCTAAGTTGGGACGATGCGGGCAAGCTTTGATCGCTATGGAACATGTATTCCACAGATTGTAATTGAAGTGATTGCATTGGGCTGGCTGGTAACATTAGACGTTTATAGTTGGAGCCGGAACGAGCATGTCAGATTGAATTTTGCTGAGCAGGGCTGAGTGAACAGGATCCTGAAGCATGCGAAATTGGAAGCGAGCTCGAAATTGAAGAGATTTTCATTGCACTCTGAGGAGATCGTAGAAACGGATGCGTCCGTTAGTAATCATCTCCTAAGCCCGTATCTCCCTGTCTACAGTGGTTGAGCTCTAGAATTTTCCCCGAGTACCCAACTACAGTGCTGAAAGAATTATGTCACGTGCCCATGTTCCTTGTTTGTTCCTTCGCGATTGTAAAACATATAGGGGTTGCAAGCCTATCTACAGAACACTGCGTGAGATTCGCTCTAAATTCGACCGAGAGTATATATTATTCTATACATGAAAGATGACCCGCTGTTTTGGGCAATCTGTTACACCATCTACTTACCCTGTAAATGGCCCACTTTAATTTCCACGACGTCTGCAAAGGAAAGTATCGACACTGCGTCTGACTTCAACCATCCATCCCAGCATGAAGCGTGTTACGCAATTCCCTCTCCTAGAGGGCAAATTAATCGCTCGAAGCTACTTGAACCACCAACAAGTGCCGCACATATCCAAAGGCTATGTTTGGAATAGTGGTCCAACCAATGGTCTTAAGCCCGTCGCAACAGGTTTTAGCCAAAGACACCTGCATACTACAAGCTCGAAAGAAGCCACAGCATCTGACATATCTGTAGTCGGTCCCCCGCCCAAGGCTCCCATACCCAGTGTAGAACATGTAGATTCAAGGGTGGTCAGGAGACGGAAACAAGCAGAATTGTTGAAAAGAGGTCAAGATCTAAGGGACATTGCTGGTGGGAAAGGAAGTGGCACGGCAAAAACGAAGAGATTCTGGAAGGATGTGCATGTGAAACATGATGAAGGTATTATTTAAATCTGCCATATAAATTACTTAGTGCTAATTCTGCTAAAGATGGACTGCAAATTCTTCTTGACAAACGGCCCTTGCGTCGTCCCACGAAAGATATCCTCAAAATCCCTCACCATAAGCCCCACCTCGCGTCTGCGATAGCTCTAGAATGGGATCTGCTTGTATCAGCCCAACAAGCACTCCGCCATCACCTTATTCCCCTCACATCTCTCGTGTCCCGAGCTCTAGATATTGCAGATGAAGACACGAAGGGTACTGGAGATACGCGAGCCAGTATTGTGAACACTGTGATGCGATATCTAGACACAGACTCTCTCCTTTGCTGGGCACCAGAAGCAGAAGCCGATCCTCCAGGATACGAAACACATGTGAATAGGACAGAAAGTTTGAGATCAATTCAGATAAGAACCGCGAGGCCAATAATTCAATACTTGACAGAGAGAGTCTGGCCTGGCATCGAGATTATTCCAGTGTTGGATCCTGATAGCATTATGCCAATTCCGCAACCACAAATGACACAGGACGTTATTCGAGGCTGGGTAAGCGGCCTACCTGCTTTTGAACTAGCTGGATTGGAGAGAGCTGTTTTGGCTGGTAAAGGGCTCTTGGGTGCAGTCCGTCTCGTGGTAGAATGGAGCCCGGAGCTATCGCATCTCAAAGGGGACCAGGGGGATGTAGGACAGAAATTCGGCATCGAGGAAGCGGCAAAAGCTGCCAGCCTGGAGGTGGATTGGCAGACTGGGATGTGGGGAGCAGTGGAAGATACTCATGATGTTGAGAGAGAAGATATAAGGAGGCAGCTTGGCAGTGTTATATTATTGGTATCTGGGCAGAAGACTTGAAATTGTAGCATACAAAAGCTGCATTTGTACTTATCACCAAGGGGCATGGATTATGAAAGTAGAAATCATTACAATGTACCGAGACTAAGTAGACTTGAAATCTTCCATTCACCAATTCCGAGGCATATAGTCCAGCCTAAAATTTCTAAGGCTTCTACGCCTATCAACTCTTCTAGGAAGAACACAACGATCTTGTCCTTTAACTCCCTCCCATCTGGCCGCTAGTAGTCCAGTCTTTCGGAGTAGCTGTCGGTGTATGTGTTAGCTATTTATTCTAGTCACACTGAAAGAACTTGAAGAAATTAGAAATGTCAAGCCGCATTTGTCGCAAAGGTGCTTGCCTAAATAAATATGTTTCATGATGTATGTGGGGAAAAGCGAACTATCGATGACAAACCACAATCGATATAGTTATTATAGTTCCAAATGCCGGAGTTTACGCGCACCAGGATTTGTAGTTAGTGATTGTTAGGTAGGCGATGTGTCAAAGAACTTAGTGACCCGTTTCGACTCCCGCTTGCTCCTTTGTCTGATTGTTCTTGTTATGATTATATTTGCGGCTGCCGCAAGCTTGCAGCAATATATTTCAGCGTATCTTATAACTGGTCAAAAGTTTGTTTCCACTCTTGTTGAGACACTTATATATCAATTTTTCGTTTGGCCATTCAAGTTTATAACCCCAGATATTCTTATCGAAGCCACGCCAATTTAGCGCCATAAATTTCTGTCACTGTTCCGTCCGGCCTGTATTCATCGCCCAGTTAAGAAACTTCTCGCCGTTGCCAAAAGGTGATGTGCATTTCTGGTCGCAGGGAGGTCTATGCAGAAGCTCCATCACCAGCGGGCCGCAAACCTAAAGAAACTAAATTCTCAAACGGCTCATTTCTACGCAATATGTCGCACAGGATGGCAACCGACCCAAACATCTCTTCGCAACTGCTTCTTAGAGATGCAATCGAGGGATACCTTCAGGATGTCCCTAATTTACTATCCAAGGCGCCACAGATGTTACCGCCTGGACGAATAACAAGAGTCGACATAAGCCTCGGGCTTGGAAATGAACGCGATGTTATCCAACAAAATCTGAAAGTTGCACTCGATCATACTACCTTGAGCCGATGTCTGCCCGGCGTGATTAAGATTCATAAAGTGATTCTAACTTTAGGTAATCTACGTGCTTAGGGGCCACTCGTGCCATATACGTCACTGACCACAACGTAGAAGAAGCTCCTCCTTACAACGATTTAAAAGTGGCAGCTTCCAATGCCAATAAATCCCCTCAGAACGACACTACCATGATTGCAATGTCGGAAAGAACGCAGCCAGAGAAAATGCCGTACAAAATTTCATCGGATCATCGAGCGGAGCTTGATGTTGAGCCTCGTTGTAGGGAAGAATTACGAGCTACTATAGAGCTTGAAACCTCTTCGAAGATACATCTGGAAGGCCCCAGGAGATCACGGAGATTAGCCTCTACTAGGGGAATCGTCAAACCCGAACCGAAGACTGCAAAAAGATCACCAGCCAGGTCTAATAAGAAGTGCCTAAGGTCTAAGAAACCTCGCTGATACAAGAAGTAATATCCGGTCAAGTATCATACTGCAGGTATTGATTTCTGAGAGTATTCCGAGACTTTCCCATGAAACCAGCAGCACTAGAGTTTGAAGTGGAAGAATATAGAAATTTCTATTTGTTTACACTCAGGCGCTAAAGTTAAGCGTGCTACGCTATTCAGATTACCATATTTTTCATGGTTGTTCTCGAACTTGAACCACAGCGGATAGTCCCAAGATTCATAAAACTTGCCAAAATTTCATGGAGGACTAAGAAGGCACGTAGTCGCTTCATGGGACTCTTTCTTGACTGCTCAGACTGATTTCATCAGGCATGTATTCATTTTTGAAGCTTCCTTTTGTGTTCTGATGTCTTCTCTACCTCAGGACGTCTCCAGATTTTCACTCTATGTTTAACATCGTGAGAACTAGAGATTGGTCATGGGGCGGTTCGTACCTATATGGAGTAGTGGATTTCTATCGTTGCAAAGTATATTTTCGGGATGAGCAAAAACCAGCGAAAAGGAAGAAAGCTGGATCTCATAAATCCCCCGCATACGCCCAGTTTCTCAGATTAAATTAAGCACTTGAAGTTAATCACCAAGGAGCAAGATGCGTCAAAGAGCAAATGAGGAACTAAACACAATGCGGGAAGATTAGGAATGCACCATTAAAATTCGTAGGTCTTAAAATTTCTGCAATGGAACGTAGCTCTATTGCGACTCACCACGCTAGGCAATGTCACTGGCAATCACAGGCAAATCAACCACCGCCGTCCACACCCGGATCTTTCAATCCCGCCACGTCAAAACCTGCTCATTTTAACCCAATCGCTTTTATCTTGCGCTCTAATACGCATGCCATCTTTGCGCCTGTTGACCTAGCGTGGAATCGGCCATCGAGTTCAGGTTATACTATGCGGATAATCCAGCGTGAAAGTAATATGTCTCCTCGAACTGAGATTGGGCTTCAACTTCATGGTGCTCCCCAATCCATGTACACTGAAATATCGCCGACACCACCAACATCTATGGTAAAACAGGATTACATACGGTAGCAGCCTCTATCTCAATCGACACCATCCATTCACCAGCATTTCGGTATTCAAGCGGCACGGCCATATGCGCAATATAATCTCATGAATCAGTAACTCAATATTCAACCGCGGCCTAATGGTCAATAGCCACTAGCGAATCTATAATACAACTTCATTAATCAGCCAACCAGCTTCCAGCATTAGCACGGTATCCGGAAAGCTACGATCTTACGGGAACATGTCAAAATTGTGTGATCCCTCGCTCTCTCAGGCATAACTCACGTTGGAAAAAGTTCCGCCTGCCATGCCAATATCAGAATATGGCTGCTGACCTTTTGATCGGATGGGCCCCCGCTCTATTGCTCCAAGCATATTACTTACTTCCACCACGACGAAAGATGTGGACTGTGTGAGATAGAAGACGGCAACAGGTATGATGCAGTGAAAAGAGAAGTGCGACTATGCACACGCCGAAATCACAGATTATTGCGATGATGTATGAGCGGATGATGCGTTGAGTTTGGGCACTGCTAATCATCAATGGAAGTCGGATGGTGCTTCTACCTTGGGATGCATCCATGGTCAATATAAACCGCAAACATAATCGCGGCAACGTCCTGGTCTTCCCATACATTTGAGTACATCTTAAATATTGGCCTACATAGGAAAACTCACCCACGATGTTGATTTCTGGAGTTTTTAGGTTTATGTGAGTGGGTTCGGAGGATAACTATAATGACATGTACCAGGGAAAAGCTCAACCTGCTAGATATCAATAACTGTCCTATTATAAGATTAACACCATGATGTCTATCACGCATCTTAATTGATACATGAATAGATCACATGATGGACTGCAGTATGGGAATCGAAAGAGGGCAGTATCAGATGAGATTAGGAGTAGAGGATTTACGAAGAGCTTTAGCAAGACAATATTAGTCCTTAGCAGATTTCCTGAGGAAAATGGCGAGATAGAGCATTATGATCCAACTCCACACCTATAGGGGGAGAATGCCTTTTAATCTTAGTGTTAGCGTACAGAAATTGAGGATGTGTCATAATAATCTTCAAGCCAAAACGATCATCATACTTTAAAATATTCTTCTTCTGTTGTCATATAGATCTTGCGACACAGTTGATCCAAGTCGGTCATTATTGTATTGTAGACTTTTACTTGAAACACAGCAGAACGGACCTCAACGTTGAATATTCCAACGGATGAGGGCTCTTTGAAAGCTACTATTTACCTTCCTACTCTCAACCAGAAGGAGTTGTATGCCACCCTCCCCAATCACCCCTTCTTCTCAATATTAGGTGCCATGTGCCAACGGAATCAAAATGAATCACAAGGTTTGTGCCTTGCGATCTAGAAGCTGGTTTGTATATACTCCCCAGGTGAAGCAGATTCGATCATGTGCAATACAGAGGAGCGCGCTTCGAAAAGATGGCACAAACGGCGAGCTGCACACATCCTAAAAGCGATATACGGTTTTGTTATTGTAGCAAGTTTGTCAAACTCTGAAATCCAGTTTATTATACAAATGTGTATACATTTACCAGAAATATGGGTCCATATCCTAGAAGTCAACCAATGATAGGCTACGCCTCTCGTTGCCTCAATTAACCTAATATTTACTTCCGCACCATTACTTCCAAACTCGATTCTTAAATTTCGGCGCAACAACGATTTCTAGGCGTTTGAATTTTGAGCTCTAATGCGCTATTATCTCATTGGAGCTTGGAAAACGTTTGCAGTGCATCTCTTCTTAAATGACGACGCGAATCCCAACCACGAACGCGCCGCGTTTGTCAACAGCCCCCAGCTCAATCAAACCGCGACAACTTGTCTGCCCTCCTATTTAATCCGTGCTCATTCCCTCCCACTGACCATATCATAGTCACATCTCCATGCGCAGCTCGCGCAACTGTCTGCGAACCTAGCGGATCTCGAAAATCTACTGCGGATGACGAGCGTACAAGCGGAATCAATTCGGGGACTTGGTGCTTTTCATGGTGGCTTGTAGGTTCTTCTGGCCGAGAAATGGGGACGGGGTGGTAGTTGATGCGAGATGAGGGGCTAATAGGGATATAGGTTCATGGCTGCGAGTAAGGTGCTTGGAGAGGAAACGATTGCCGGTGCGGCGGGGAACCAACAGCAGCAGCAGAGAAGCAGCGGAAGCGATGTTTAAGAACACGTAATAATGAGCTACGATGTATGATTTATGAGGCATGATGATGGACGTGAATATAGTGGTTGGGAGACTAAACTTGAGGTCGGGGATGGGGATAATTTCCAAGATTCAGTAGGAAGATAGCACCAACAATAATAGTATATACCCATATATACGGTTCTGAACAATCAAATATACTTCCTAGCAGAGCCCCCAAATGGCTAGATATTGCAGAGACGTACATACCACTTTTTCACCAGGTACCGATAAACAAATTCCTAATACCTTGCTACCTTCTTCACGTTCTAGAGAAGATTTAGAAAACACAACACGAGCTGGTTGCTCGCCGGCGCTAATTTTATCATTGATGGGCATGGTTGCCTTTTAACGGATCATGATCCGCACAGAAGGTTTATTCACTAAGAAGGTGAATAATGAGGTTTTGGTCTGGCTATCTTTGCAATCTTCGAAGTCCAACTTCAATACCTAGATTCTTTTGAATATCTACATCCTTGAGAGTTACAAGAGCTTGGAAAGTCCCAAAAAACCAATCCCGTGGCTCAGGTTTCAACACGAGCTACCGGTCGCTTTAGCGAATCTTTGAAGCGGTGCAGGTGAATACTATAGAGCGTCTAATGGAGTGTATCGAAGCTCGTAGAGCCTTACAACAATACAAATAGAATGACTGAATTGATATTCTATATTACATGCAAACAAAGAACCAAGACCATGCCCACCAAAGCTCCCAAATAGTGATTACTAAGCTCACCGGCTTGGCGCGTCATAGCCAGTGGTTCTAGCCCGTCCCAATCGGTTCAGGGGCTCCTACCACATCTGACAGGATCAAAATGGCTCTCACCCAGCATGTTTTTGATAGAAACGGGGACGTCTTTCTCTTATTTTATACAGTGGAAGGCAGCGAGAACGTAGATATCCAGAGTGGCTCCGAGGAGGTGACAGAGAGAGAAGACAGGGCAGCAGGGAGTGAAGATGGAATAGAATTCCACATGCCCGCGTCCGACCAACCCACAAAGACTAAGTCTGCCCAGTCTGATGGCCTCAAGTACACAATATCTATGCGTGTTTCATCCAAGCACATGGCTCTAGCCTCAGAGGTCTTCAGGGCTATGCTCCAACCAAACATCTTCAAGGAAGGGACAGAGTTGGCTACCTCCGCCACGGCTGAGATATCACTTCCGGACGACGACCCTGATGCGTTCCTCATACTCTTGAACATCATACATGGTCAAACTCGGGACATTCCCAGAAAAGTTGAATTGCTGCTGCTCTCCAAGATCGCTGTCTTAGTAGACAAATACAGGTTACACAAAGCTGTGATCTTTTTCTCGGATACTTGGGTTGATGCGATTACCGGCGAGCTTGAAGTTTGCCATGATATAGATCAGCTATATCATTGGATTAATGTGTCATATGTGTTCTCCAGAGAAGATGAGTTCAATACAGCCACCTCATATGCTATAGCTCACTCTACGGCCTCCTTCGGCGGCGTCGGGATGCCTCTCTTGCCAATCCCCGCCTGCATACTCGGTAGGTTCAGCATACTGTCTACAATTTCTGGTTATAGAGGGCTAACGATGAAACAGAGGACATCAAAATGTATCGCTTGCGAGACATTAGCGCGATTTATCAGATTCTTCACTCAAGCATAGAGGGACTCCAAGGTCCTGAAAATCGATGTCAGCGGAGGGACGACCACCTAAGGGCGGATTGTGATGCTATGACACTCGGAAGCATTCTGAGAGGTTGTAAGGCATTGGGGTTGTATCAGTCACCCGATCCAACGTACCCGCAACAAACTCGCGAATTTGTAATGACCCAGATGAATGCCCTTAAGTACAGAGGGTTGTGTGACAAAGCAAACAAACCTTCTGCGCCGGAATCTGATTATCGAGGACCGACTCATGGACTTCGTGAGAGTAATGAAGAGAAGCTAGATGCGATTTGCGACAAATTTGGCGGGTTGTTCTTGAAGGATTCACGGCAGGTTAGAATGAAAAATAGTATATGAAACTATGAAAAGCAACGTAGTCATACACCTGTATCATTCTACACTCGAGGGCCATTACTTTGTTCAGAGAATGTATATCTATAACCGTTCCCGCACCAAAAAATACAGCCGCTATAAACTATTCATGTCAAACGCCACCCCCATATAGCCGCTGTCAATCTCCCCCATGCTGTTGTATAATGAAGAGAACGACCAGATTTGAGCCCAGTATTCATCTGTCTTATATTAATTCATCACCTCAATCAAACCAACTACCATGTGCTTTTCTCATATGAGCATATATGGATCCAACCTCAGATTTCGTCCCGCAGAGCCAGCACCTATCAAGGAGGAAAGTCAGTATAGCCCATCAGCTTCAGCGAAGTGTTCATACCAATGAGTTCCACAAACACAAGTCATATGATTGCAGCCATATTCTTTCTCTATTAAAATTTAAATCAGCCTCATATTGCCCATGATACAGTACTAGGTCATAAGTCTTCGCGGAACACCAAAATCAATTCCGACACCCACCAACAATTTATTAAATAACTTTCCAACCACTTATTCAATTGATTTGATTTTGATTGCAAATAAATGACAAATAAGGCCAATTTCATGCACTCCACCCCTGAATCCCCTAGTATTTTGTATGCCACCCATTTGCTTTGATCACAGCCGCAACCCTGTATGGCATACTATCCGCAAGCTGTTCAAATAAACTATCAGGTAATAAGTCCCAGGCTTCAATTAAAGCGTTTTCTAAAGCTTTGATAGCATCTTCTCCTTTTCCCATTCCCTCAAGTTCTGGATGCTTTTGTAGAACGAGCTTTTTAAGGTGGTACCACACGTGTTCAATAGGATTCAAATCGGGAGAGAACGGCGGCCAATCAGTCACTGGTATTGCGTTATCCACAAACCAATTAGTAATTGCGCGAGCTGTATGAATAGGTGCGTTGTCGTGCATAAAAGTAAGGCCGGGTTGCCAACAAGTAGGTAATTGATCTTCGAGTACTTCGAGGTACGAGCGTGCAGAATAGCCATGCTTTTTTGCTTCAAAGTCACGGTTCAATAAGTATAACCCAGACCGTTGAATCTTTCCAGCAATAAACCAAAAACAAGCCCATACCATTACTGATATCTCTCTGCTTTTAGCGTACGTTGATACCATGCGTGGTTCCCATTTTTCAGCAGCCGTACGAAAGCACCATTCCCCTGCGCGGCCCTTTCCGCGCTCTGCAGAACACTCATCACTCCACATGTATTTTCTCCAGTCGTCGAGGGTCCATTTCTCTCGAGCTTTGCACCAAAGATACCTTTTTCGAGCTACTTCAGGTGTAAGGGCCGGACGTTTTTTGCAACGCCAGTTATAGATGCCGGACGGCTTGAGCATACGCTTCAAGGTAGAGTCGCTGTATTCCCAGTTCATTTCTTTCCGAATCTCGTTGTACGTGTGTTTTGGATGTTGGCGTACGTGCCTTACAAGACGACGTACATGATACTCGTTCCAATCTTTTGGCCGGCCGCTGCGAGGTAAAGATTCTCCTTCGTTGCGTAGTGAGTCGATTTTTAAGGTGCTGCGAACAGTCGATTCAGGCTCATTTAGGACCTTCGCGATCTCGTCGGGTTTATGGCCGAATAACGCACCCCCAATAATTTGACCTCTTTTGTGAGGAGTTAAAGGCTTCTTTTTGACCTTATTTGAAGATATAGGGCCTAGAGGGGTACGTGAATTAGGCATATTGTATGATTGTTGCAAAAGGGTTGAAAATCAATTGATCGCGAGACGCGAATTTACGTGATTTACGCGAAGACTTTTGGTGGGGCACTGTATATCAAAATAGTGTCAGAAGATTGGACTCACCAGTATCCCAGCCGCAGCCAGGGCACTTCTTCAGACTCGCAAGATACTTCTTCGCTTTGAACTTCTCATGCCATTTACAGGCTTCACAGCGCCACAGATTCCAACTCTCAAACTCTGGTGGTGCTTCTGCACCGCAGACGCGCTCCATAACCCTTTTCGCATGATCGCAGCCTGAGCACCATGCGGAGATCCAAGTACCCAATTCATCGGCGGCTTTTTGGAGGTCTGCTACAGCTTGGATGCCCATCCCGTACTTCGATAGGGTGTTTGCTGTTGGTGCACGTCTGCAAAACGGACAGCAAAGTGCTGTAAAGTTGATTATCTAGCTCAGGGTTAGCAACCGTAAGTATTCAATGATGAAGCATCTAAAAGAGCGCGAAAGTATGTCGTGACCTACCTGACCGGGACTATTAATGCCATACCAACCATTTAGGCACTCCCTACAGATGCGTTGCTCACACCCCGATCGTCCACAGGCACGCAGGAGCTCAGTTTTCGGTTTTGAGGAGGCGCACAGGGAACAAGTTCCTGACTGGGTTTGCCGGTGAGATATCCAGGCTCTAAGCTCGTCAGTGACTGCTGGCGTATTTCGAATCAACTTTCCACCCAAAGTGAGCTTTTTCACTGCTGGGAAAAACTCGACCCTATCACAAAAATCTTCCAAGCTGCCATTAATGGTGCATATGATCTGAAAGAGAGATCTTTTTTCGAACGGCCTCATCAATTTCTGTTCATTGCGGAGAAGCCAATCGAGGCCGTTCTCCTTCGAGACTATATTCGCCGTTGTTTGGGTCTCAACAACAGTTTTTCTTCCCTCGTTACAAGCATAGCACCGGAACTGCTTCAAGTCTAGATCAGCAGGTCGATATTGCAGTGGCCAGATGATTCGATTGAGACATTGAGAGCATTCTACCACCGGGGCAATCTTTCCCTCACGACAGAAATGGCATTTTGGTTTGACGTTCAAGTTCTGGACATGATAGACAACGTACTGTGCTCGGCAGGCACGAATATTGCACTCAACCCATGTCTTGCGACTCTGCTCGTTGTCTTCTCTCTCAACTTGAGCTGTGGTACACATCTTCCTAAGCTCCTGGGTCTTATATTGTGTGTAAAGGCAATGCCCACACTTGCCCTTTGAGCCCATAATGGTCACCGAGCGTGGATACTGACAAGATCTACAAAGAGCTACCGGTCCGATGGACACCTTGGTTTTCTCAGGAGTCCAGCCAACCAGAGCAGTCAGCGTAGTATCTAGGTTGAGTTCTAACATTTTGTATGATACTAAGTGCTCGAAAAGTAGGCGGTCTTCGTCCGTCAGTAGGGTCTCTATTGAAGTCTCCGCCATTTTGTGCCGTTTTTGGAATGCTTCATCAGCATCCAACAAAAGTGTCAAGCAGCCAATATTCCAAGTTTCTGGAATCTCTATATTATTCCAGCGATTCCGCCATGGAATGATCTCAGAATCGGCGACATCTAAAAGAGGCTGTACACCAAGGCGAATGGCGAGGGCTGCAAGCAAAGCGGCTGGTCTTGCTGAAAGCATGGTTCCTGGCACAACGATATGAAGTAGAATTCTGTGGATGTCAGCTATATTGCCAGATCCAACTAAGCATTACATTACTCCAATTATATGGACTTAATGCGTCAAAGTCCTTCCATAATGTGACACTAATAAGGTCTACCAGCGAAGACTCACCTCCAGAATTGACGCTTGTTTGCTGCTGTCGCAAGAGCCATAGGAATTCTTGGCACATCAGTCTCTGATGCTGCTGTAATATGAGCAGGCATATCTTCAGCTGAATTGATATAAGTCAGGCGAGTTAGGACTCTCCCAAGCCGCCCTAATATCTTATAACTATGAGAAACGTGTTAGTACGCTGAATAGCTTATCGCTTTCAAGAGCTCTCAGAGCAGGTTCGCTGCTTCTGGAGACACCAGAATATACAAACATATAGACTCACTCGCAAGACCGACTAATATCTAACAGCTCATCTCTTCGAAAAGACGTTATTGGCTTGCTGAGCTCTTCGTTATCGTCAGATACAACGCGGGCTGACCCATCGTCGTTCGTACTGCGTAGTTCTCGAGAGAATACCACGGTTGGATCAAGGCAAACACATGGGAATCGCTGGGATTTCGGAACAGAGTTAATGATCTCGAGAACCTCAGCTGTGTAGTCATACGATTCCTCAAGCCAGATCTTCATCCGAGTCTGCTCGTCAGTGTTATTGATCCGATTGACTGCCTCGGAGAATGCTGTAATAAGCTATTCCCTTGCTGGATTCGCTCGGTCATTGCAAAATTTCCTCCATAACGAGCCGAAGACCGCATTTAATGATATCGCAGAAACATCTTCGTTGATAAGCTTCTTAAGCTGATCTACTACAAGAGCCTTATACTTCTCATCAGCACTGTAGCGCTTGGCAAAATCCTGCGTAGGTGTTTTCTTCTTTGGCATATATTTCTTCAGAATATCACTCGTAAGCTTGACCTGGGTAATGTTATGCGGTCCAGTGGAATGTCTCGCGGAGAAGGATGGAGTGGCGAAGAATTTATTTGCATGAGGATCTATTTCGTCCACCAGAGTCTTTATGCCTTTGATGTCGATATACCTTGTGAATTTGGCCGGAAAATTAGTGTTTTCAGAACCTGGCTTTTCCGTTCCCATCCATGCCAAAAGTAACTCGATGGTCACCTGAGAAATATTGGCAGGAACAGAGTCATCCAAATGCACGCATGCTCCGGTAGTTATTGTTGTAAGATAGTTGTAGTATGCGGTGTCGGGGAAGTTAGCTCGATAGGTTCCTGAAAGCAGACTGAACACTTGAGACCTTTTGTTACCAGTCCGTTTCGAGAGGGCGTTGGCCACAGATACCCAGTCGAGAAATGTTGGTCCAAAGCCACTATAGGATGATGGATCAGTAAGCGCATCCTGTTCTCCTTTCAGATATGACTTCGCGTTTGTCAGGCTCCCATTCCCAAAAGTATGAGGAGGTGCATCTGTGTAGTGTAAAATTATGGTTATTGCTTCGTCGCGCATGAGCTCATATGCTCTCGCAAGACCGGTCTTTATTGCTTCTGGCCAATCCCCTCCCGCCCCTGTTTTCAACTCGCCGGCCATTCTCAAGATCTTGCGTTGATGGTCCTCGGAGTCTGATGATGGTTGAAGCCATCCCGACCATTCTGTAATATCTACATCAAAATACCCAAGTCAGTTCTCTCAATTCAGTTATGTATTGCAGCATCTTCTGTTCTATGGCTTATGCAATATTGAAACCAGAGTATTGTGCTGCAGGAATCTAACTTACCTATATCTGCATAATCTCGGTACGCCAGCACACCTATTCGGTCGAAACAATCAGTGAGGGTAGATATCGAGATAATCTGCGGCAATGATATCTGAAGTGATTTAAGAGTTTCATTCATAGATGGCGTTGCATCAACCAGGATCAAAAGGTCATAGACCTCTGTGTGAGGATTCATCTCTTGATATGTCAATCTGTATAATCAAATTTCTTGAGTTAGCACTCTCCCTCTAGTGATATTTCATAATCAGACAAACGCTCCACGAATCCTAAGTTTCTAAGGTGAGGCACTTTGCGATAGACACTATTGCAACAGTCTAGAGTAAAAGCCGTGTGATAAATTCCTGAGACATTCAAGACAGGAGACTTCTGCCCAGGCGTCAGCTCACATGTTACTTAAACTTACATTTACGTCTTGTAAGAACTGTTCGAAATCATTGATATTAAGCAGAAGCAAGTGTATACAAGTTCCAGTTCCTATATGTATTCAGTGTGGGACTCCCCATATGACTCACTACCAGATGAACTCAATCCATCCTGTTGAGACAGACCAACTACAATATCATGACCGTAAGGCATGAAACTACGCCGCATAAAATGCTCCATTTTATATGAAATATGGGTAGGGAATTAGTGCACAAGTGATTGAGGAGGCAGTGCAATAAACTAATAGCGGCAGCGGCTCGTTGGCCCCAAAGTTAAACACTTCCAGGAAGACCCTTCGAACAATCAGCAATTACTCAGAATCTGGCAAATTTGAGTTGATGAGAAGCTTCTCCATTGCTTTCACTACCAATCATCCATCTATGAATTCGAAGGCATAATTGTAGAAGCACAGCGAGGGGCAGTAAAAAAAGGATTTGGGCGATATAAAATGGCTTGGCAAGCTGAACTCAGCCCCTGTTCTGTCAGCCCTGAAAAGATGGAGAACTGGGGCGGGCCCAGAACTACTATCCATTTGTACCTAAATACATGTAACAAAACCAGTCTTTTGCGATATCTCTTTCTCTTCATGAAAACCTGACCCTACGGAATTCTTTGATTTTTCTCTTAAGCAAAGGCGAAGTGGTTCGAAGAGTGTTTGTTGTCTCAAGTTGCCCTTGTCAGTTCCCTCTCCGGGTCTTTCTCTTTAACCCAGTCGATGATCTCGATAGTAGCTTACCAGGAGAGTAATTAAGCATCTGAAGACATAGAAAACATCATAGTATCATACAAGGCGAATCTATCACCGATCTACAATATATCCAACGTCATAATGACCTCTGTACCGTTCTCAGAGACCTTGCCACTTGCCTCGAGATACCTGATAGAGCTGGCAAATTCGGGTGCACTAAATGAGATATCAAACTCACCAGGCGCCGTGCGTCAACACATTCAGCGCGATGGACTTGTCAAAGATGGAATAACAGGCAAGGCCATGTTCTTCGCCATCTACCAGACAGGAAGATATGGCCCTCAGAATGGATTCAGAATTTGTCTCATCCATCAAGGCTTTGAGATCGGTGTAGAGGACCAAGCTATTGCTATAGCCGAAGCACAAATTACGCAGGGATTATCTGAATTTATTACGCTCGGGGCAGCTCCAGCTCCTATTCAGGATCCGCGAGCTCGGGTTATGACCTAAAATGATCTTCTGGTTCTGTCTTCGGCTCTAGGCGCCTCTGCCCAAATCAAAATTCTGTGGCACCTGAGTTGTGTACATACCAGTCTTATTTTGCTACTCTAAAATCGGCTCTCTATATCTAGGTCCATAGAAAGTTGCTTGAGATGACAAGTGTTGTCAGACACAGATGGTGGTCTAGCGTGTGGAGAGGATATTTATGAACTAGGCTTCTTGCATTATGTAGCTCTAGCCTGCATGTTCCGGAAAATATCAATCTCGGTCCAAGGACACGAGAGATCGAGGATTTAGAAGTTTCCATCTTCCATTGCGACTCGTAGGTGCATCTTATTGTGTTCGACCACTTTCAAGCATCATCTAGCCTCCTGGTAAGGTCAAACAAATAGATGATGAGCGCACGGGAAAAGATAGCCAACTTCGATCCAAAGCCAAGAACAGCACCGTAATAATGGCCAATTATGGTGCAGTGAATGTCAAAAAAAGGTTCAATTCTTAGGACAGATATTTTGAGTATAGGTGATTACTGCCAAGGGTGCTATTTCAAGGATATGGCTGTTGGAAAATCTTCGCATAAACATCCCTGTTCAAAATAATTCGGACAATAACATTCCTTTGTCAGAGCTTGTAATCTGACGCGACACGGAAGAAAACTTCGACAACTCCAAGGACTGATCATCCTTCTTCTACCTTTTCATCGAAAACAAGCTTGTGTGATCGCAAGCAGTGAATTCGTTTTCATATTCACACAAAATTATGGCTCCACGTACAAAGAAACCAGCAGTCAATGGCGAGGCTGCCACCAAGGCTTCCACCAAGAAAACAGTTGTCAGCAAGACAAATGGTGTTACAAAGAAAACAGCAACGTCGAAGGCAGCTGCGCCCAAGGCTTCAGCGACGGTGAAGACCAATGGGGTAGCCAAGAAAGGTGCAGATGACTCGAATACCTCTGGCGAAGACAGCGCCGAAGAACCTGCGGGCCCTGCGTCAAAGAAGGCTGTCGCAGCGAAGAAAGCTGCCATTGCAAAAAAACCAACAGCAGTTAAGAAGACAGCTGCAAAAAATATTTTAACCAATGGCGTGGGACACTCTGATGTGGAAGATATTGCTGAACCAGTTGCTGGCCCAGGTAAGCTTATAAATACTTGTTGTTCGTAAAGCATAAGAGCTAATGCTTTTCCAGGCCGGAAGCGCAAGAGGTCCGATGAACCCGCTACAAAGGCAGCATCCAGTAAACGCAAAAAGACAGCCGCAGAATTAAATACAGCGCCGGACAAGAAGCTTAACATATATGTGGTTGGTGACGGAGAATCGGGTGAACTGGGACTCGGGCCTAAGACCGTTGATGGACAACGGCCAACGAATCTTAGGGTTCCTCGCCGAAACAAGCTTCTCGATGCATATGGAGGAATCGTTCAGATCTCGACTGGAGGCATGCATTGTATTTCACTGACTCAGGACCAGAAGATTTTGACCTGGGGAGTTAATGACAATGGTGCCCTTGGCCGAGATACCAAATGGGAAGCGCCAACAAAGGACATTGATGCAGACTCTGATTCTGATTCTGATGACGAGACCGAGCTTAACCCTAAGGAGAGCACGCCAGGTGTGGTACCGATTGAGGTGCTTGGTGACGATATTGGGAAGTTTGTGCAAGTGGTCGGATCAGATAGCGCGAGTTTTGCATTAACTAGTACTGGGAATGTTTATGGGTGGGGAACTTTCAGGGTGAGTTTCTCTGGCAGGATACATATATTTTGCTCTGCAACACTAACAATGAAAGGCAAACGATGGTCCAATGGGATTCCTAGCAGAAGATGCTCTGGAGGCTGTCAAACTCAATGACCCTAGCAAAAAAAACCAACTACAACCCACGCCGATTCCCTACTTAAGCAAGATCAAATCCCTTGCAGCCGGGCAGAACCATATACTTGCGCTGGACCACTCAGGACGAGTCTTTGCTTGGGGCACTGGCGAACAGAGTCAGCTTGGCCGGAAAATTACTGAACGATTCCGACTTCAAAGCCTTAATCCGGCTCGACTTGGCTTGACTAAAGTCAAGCAGATTGCCTGTGGTGCCTTCCACAGTTTTGCAATCACAAATGATGGTCTTGTATATGCGTGGGGCCTCAATAACTTTGGCCAAACTGGAGTCACTGATGGCGCAGGAGAAGGCGATGCCGTTATCCACAAGCCTACTGTTGTCGAAAATCTTCGGGAGTACAGGATCCGAGAGATCCAAGGTGGCGAACACCATTCCATCGCCTGCACTGAGGACGGCAAGCTCTTAGTCTGGGGACGATGTGATGAAGGTCAAGCTGGTTTTGATCTCACTACTATACCAAAGGACCACGTGCTTCTGGACAGCCGCGAGAAGCCACGAATTCTTCTTATTCCAACCGTTGTCCCAGGAATTCAAGATGTGATATCAGTTGCTGCTGCTATTGACAATTCATTTGCTATAACGTCAGAAGGCAAAGCGTATGGCTGGGGCTATTCTGAGAACTATCGCACTGGACTTGGCACGGATGACACCGTCAAGGTGCCTACTTTAATTGCAAAAGGGGACATTAAGGAGAAGAAGATCACTTTTGCGGGATGTGGTGGACAGTTCTCCGTTCTTGCTGGCCCCGAAAGTTAATTGAAATGTCATTTGGGTATTGGACTTCAAGTCTCTAGTCCGATGCCACTTTTAAAAAAAATTAGGATTGTCCACACCAAACCAAAATCATCGTGAAACAGTGCGGTTTCTTGATGTGTATCATCAATTCCCATTCTTCGATTAAGTAATCATCCCGGCTATGAGTTCTGCAGTAGACCGCCTGGTTCAGGTGTCCTCTTGGGTTCTGCATTGGGAAAAGACATTTGGAGTATAACTTAGATTATCAATTGTACAATAGAAGCATGCTGCGATAATTGCCAAACATAAACCTCAGTCCCTAAATTCCTCTACCATTTACTACTTTGGTGAGTTTTTATTCAGCCAGATTTTCTAAGTGAAGTTGTCTGTATGCGCGATATCCTACCATCTTTCAAAAAATTCAAAACCAAAAAAATTATATAACCTTCCCACGAGGCTCGCTTTAACATATTTAGCGTTGCTCTGAGGCAGGAGAGTTCCATGGAGTGTTGAGGTGATTAGCTGCGCATGCTGCACATGGAGATGACGACAAGAATAAAACTCCATCGGATGTCTTACAACAAGGATCAAATTTTCTTGGTATTCTACGAGGTATTTCTCAGTCTTTGAATGTGCTGGACCTTGCATTGTAGGGATATATTCCTTTTCTCTCCAATCTTCGTGAAGGGAGTCTTCCTTTCCACATAGCTCCTGCATCAAATACTCTCGCAACATAATAATAATAATTTGGCTATATAATTCTCCTATACAGCGAGTGGTATATGGCGATATCATCCTGAGGCTCTTGAGGCTCATAATTCGCTTGGAATGCGAGAGCATTATTTCCAGAATGCTTACAATAGAGAGCTCATTGTTATTGCTCCAGAGTAGTCTCTGAAGAAAGTGTATACCGAATATCATGGAACAACATTGCTACAGGCTTTCTACTTGTATCTTTAAAGGTTCAAATTTCTTTTCTTGCACTCCATCTACTCTCCTCTCAACCTTATGATACGCTATCTACCAACATCATACACATACAGGAAACTGAACAAGAAGAGAAAGGCGAGATGACACCAGCATCCTCCGTATCCAATCTCACTTCCGCTACGCGTACCAATATCACCGCACAACACTTCATCTCCTCTATTAGTGGAATTAGCCATCCCAACACACATGCAACCTCTCTGCAACAGGGAAACGATATTCACCCGGTAAATCATGCTCTCGGGACATCTCGATCAAGCATCCATTATTATCCTTCAAACATTAACTAAGCAAGAACCCTAACTCATATTTGATAAATAGCCCACGATCTGGCACTCGCTCCAGCTACAGATGGCCGGTTTCTACGCATTCGTCCCTACTACCGCCAGCGGTCTCGCAGCCATGAGCCTCGAGGAAGAGAAGAGCCACTGGTGCGTGCGAATTTTCGACCAATTCGTCGTAAGCCAGACGTCCCACGGCGATATTGCACTCCGTCTCGCGGCGCTGGTAGGTGATATGCTCTACACGCTGAAAGCTCACGAATGGGATGGGATCAAGTACGCGAGGGCTCGACATATGACTGAAAGGTTGGTCCTACTCTCCCGTCTCCATTGATCGAGCTACGAGCTGACGAGTAGTAGGTTGGCGATCATCTTTGATAGATATGTCCAGGGGGGGTTCAATCTGCACGTCAGAGCCGAGATCCGTGGTATGCGCGTTGCTGGTGGACCAACATTGGCTTTTGGAGAGCGGGTGGTGGAGGGTTGGGAAGAGCCGTTCATTGAGCATTTGGCGAGGGATTTTGAGTGGTGGTGTGGACAGTTGGCGATGTGGCTTGCTTGAGCACGGTGGAGGGATGACGATCGCGTGTACAGAGAGTGGGTGGTAGTTTCGAGGCACAGGACAACCCGGGCATATGGAAGGCAATCATAGGGGGCCTGCGCTATCTTGCGCGATTTTTCGAATGCAGTGCATGTATATATATGGAAACTTTATGCCGCTTCTTTTATGTACTTTTGCTTTCAGTGTTTGTTATGCTGCAAAAGTCTACAACATGCTATGCGAGGCTCGTCCTTTAATCATTCTTAGCATTCTGTCAAATTCCATAAGAGACATGTTTTGGGGCCTTAGCAATATTTCGTCCTCTCAATATGCAGGTCTATGGTGGCTTCACTGGCATCCATTTCAAACACAATTATTATGCGGTCATGAATTGCTGATCTTCAGCGAATAAGAGAAACAGGGGAATTGGATGGTTGGATGTGATTCTGGTGTCATTTATAATTTTGGTCTCCGAAACGCCTGGGAATCTACTGCAATGCTAAAAGGTCGGAACAAGCCGCCCAGCAACCACCATCTAGGTCACAACCTCATTTCATCCCCCGTTAATCAAACTATAAAAGCATCAGTGTATACGCTAAGAATTTTGCGAAGAATGGGATTCGTACCGGTGTTAGGAAAGACTCAGCAACGAATCTTGCTCTGGCGTTCAACTGCAAACTGTCAGCGACTCCCTCACAAAATGGCCCATGATAAGACCCACAAATAGCTTCATCTCCGAGATCTCCTTATCAACTTCCTCCATGAATTGTATGATAAAGTCCACCAGCTTATGCTTCAACATCTCCTCCGTGTGGAAGTTCGTTATTAAGAAAGAGATATCATATCCCTATTGACATGTAAGCACCTAGTCGTGCCGCACTACCAGCAGCCTCCCTACCTTGACTGGCTTCCTTCGTAGAATGAAGAATGCTTCCGCTCTCTGTGTCAAAAATCTTGTGAACTTGTGTACCAGGATATGCTCGATCTCATCTGCTTGCTTGATCTTAATGCTGATGCGCACACTGTTGATGCTTGGCTCAATTAGAACTCTCTCGTTCTCGTTACGGGCCACAGTCAGCGGATTCAACAGAACTTCTGGCGAGGTTCGCGCCTCAATCTCGGGCACATTGTGTCTCTCGGAGGTCTGGGATGCGAAGTTGGAGAGGCAGAGTGCGGATGTCAAGGAGGACCGCACACACTGCAGGTATGGCCGCAAAGATTGGGACTATGTCAGTTAGTATATGGTCGCGGAAATTACAAGAAACAATCTATATATACCATGACAGGCAGAATCTAGCTTGTATACCCCTCAGTCCGTACGAGGTATTTGAGAGTGAAATGGTTGTCGTTTGCCTTGGTGGGGTCAGGCATCCCAAGGCTACGTAGGCGCTAGCGTGCCGCATGTTGATCTCCGAATTGCTATTTCATAAACAGTTCACCCTCACAAATTTATATTGCTTAAAAGGTGGCCACGAACTTGAAATAGCACAGCTGCACCTACCGGGAGCTCGAGACAGACTACAAATTACCCCTGAACGGCCTTTGAGGAATAGGAAATTCATTCCCACCGCTGCTCCAACCCCGCCACCATGGCTGACCCTATACCAGGTATGCCATAAAGCTCAAGCTAGTTGATAAAATTTAATTGCTTTCTACAGTTATTGTGAAGCATCAAGGCAAAAAATACAATGTCGACCTCGAACCCTCTTCCCTTGGTGAAGTATTCAAATTTCAACTCTACTCCTTGACTGGCGTCGAGCCAGACCGACAAAAGATTTTAGTAAAGGGCGGCCAGCTGAAGGATGATACCGATCTATCGAAGCTCGGTGCGAAACCAGGACAGATTTTCACAATGATAGGCACACCTTCAGGTGCCGGTGGCGAACTTACGAGACCAACAGAAGCTGTAAAGTTTGTGGAGGATATGACAGAGGCAGAGCAAGCACAACAAGTTGGAGCGAGACCGGCTGGATTACAAAACTTGGGGAACACATGTTACCTAAACTCCACTCTGCAGACTTTGAGGTTCGTTCCTGAGCTCAACGATGCTTTAGTCAAATATACGCCAGCGCCTGGCTCGCAAACCACTGGCAATACCCTTGGAATTCCCAGCATGCTTGGTAACAGTCTGGGTTCTTCTGCAGACCTTACGGCTTCATTACGGGACTTATATAAGCAAATGTCGCAGACTCAAGAAGGCTTCCCGCCTTTAGCTTTCCTTAACGTGCTTCGGATGGTACACCCACAGTTTGCTGAACGGGCTAAGAACGGTCATGGTTATGCCCAGCAAGATGCAGAAGAAGCTTGGTCTCAGATTATTTCCCAGTTGCGCCAAAAATTGAAGATTAAGGGCTCTGGGCAAGCTAGTGCTGATGGTTCTTCCACATCACAAGATGTATCTTTCATTGATCAATATTTAGCTGGGAACTTCGAATCGGCCATTGAATGTGATGAGCAGGCTGCAAAGGATGCCGGCGAGGAGCCTATTAATAGCAGTGACGCATTCTTGAAGCTGGATTGTCACATTAGCGCCACAACCAATCATTTGAGAGACGGTATTCTTGCTGGCTTGGAAGAGAAAATCGAGAAGCAATCACCAGTGCTTGGTCGAGACGCTGTCTACACCAAGAAGTCGAAGATCTCCCGATTACCAAAATACCTCACAGTGCATTTCGTTCGTTTCTTCTGGAAGCGTGAGGCTCAAAAGAAAGCAAAAATAATGCGAAAGGTTACCTTCCCTGATGAGCTCGATGTTTCCGAGTTCTGCACGGATGAGCTTCGAAAATTGATTGTTCCAGTTAGAGACAAGGTCAGAGATATCCGGAAAGAGGAAGAGGATATCGAGCGGGCTCGAAAACGCCAAAAGCGCATTCATGACAAGCAGGTAGCTGACGAAAAGGCCGGGCTTGTTGACGTCGTCTCTGAATCTGCCAAGGACGAGAAAAAAGTTGAGAAGAAAGATGGAAAAGGTGCTGACGGTGATACTGCTATGGAGGACGTTGTCTATAAGACCGATGCTGAGCACGAAGCTGAAAAGGCCGCAGCAATCTTAGAGGCAAAGAGGGAGCTTCTTGCTTTAGTTGATCCCAAGCTTGCTAGTGACGAAGGATCAAATAAAACTGGTCTGTATCAACTGCGTGGCATTGTCACTCATCAAGGCGCTAGTGCTGACAGTGGTCACTATACTTCCTATGTCAAGAAGCCAGGTCCACTTGATCCAAAGACTGGAAAGCGAGGTGAAGAGGATGGCAAGTGGTGGTGGTTCAACGATGATAAGGTATCGGAGGTTGAGGCAGAGAAGATCCTCACACTGTCCGGCGGTGGAGAGTCGCACTCTGCTCTTATCCTACTATATCGTGCGATCGACATTCCCACTACAGAAGAAGTGGCCCAATAGTTGGCAAGCTGTATGAGGAGCTAGACTAATGCATGATATGGCGTTTCGTGCCTGGCGAGAATTAGCAGAAAAGAAAAGAAAAGTCGCATAGGAGTGGGCTTGGCTAGCTCAATTAAAGACCGTTAGACTAATGTTTTATGCTACCATGCACACAATGCCCGAATTTGCTACACCTACTGTCCGCCACTATCATTCAAGGCTATGTTAGTCTTGTGTAGGTCATAAGGCTAAGTGGTCAACGAATTGCACTTGCCCTACCGTACTCAGAAGCAGTGTTCTTCCATTTGTTGCTTGTCTACCAAGTCATTTCTTACTTTTCTAGGCTCATCATTAAGAGGCGTCATTTTAACATATTGAGAAACCAAATGTATAAGCAAAGCCCACCCTCCACAAGAAACAGTGCACGTTTTGACTACAAGGTCGAGGAACGACGTAAGGTCCTGGAGTGTCTCCTTTAACTAAGCACGGAGGTCTTTTGTCTCGTGGTAATAACACCTACTAACGTTTTCGAGGCTTCCCAAACCCTCGCTTAATAGTGAGGTCAGGGGACAAGGCATTGCCACATCAGCTATACATCACCACTACAACAGCTTTATCTCCTGTTAGAGGGAAGGATCTTCATGAAGTTGTACAATAATGTCACAAGGGAACATCAAAGGTTGAATCGTTTCCGTAATATGTTTAGTTAGTTCCGAGCTTACTGTAGTACAAGAGCTGAAAAAGTAGCGCTTGGCATGTACTCGGAGTTCTTGAGACCCGGTTGTACTGCTTACCATATTTTATAGTCTCTTGCGAATGCAGTGGCTTCTTATCCAATAGTTTTGGTACACCATTAACAGCCCCTCATATCGAAAATCCTACTTACGTCTATTACGCCGACGCACTGGCTCCTCGAAACAATACTTGTATGCACATCACTAGAACATGCTCTCCTGGCTTTGGTAGCCTTTGAAGTTACTAGCTGACTCGCTTACCGTTCGCCACCCTTTTCTGGCATGTCCTCAGGAATGTCACTAAATTGGGTTTCCACAAGTATTGTTCTCGACCTTCCATTGCCATGCGCAATGCCCTTAGCTGTATCGTCAAATAAGATTTCTGCAATAAGAATGTGGCGCCGTCGTAATCTGCGCCGCTCATGGCTTTCGTATGTTTTTATGTTACCGTTGATCTTCTTGTGGATCGGGATCCGTCTGACAGCTGCCGGAAGTACGCCTCAATTCAAGTTACACTACATATCAGTCCAATGCTTCCAGAAACGCTCGATTCCCTGATCACTTATGTCCTTCCACTCTATTCCTCGTTTATGGCTTCGGCCTTTCTCCCATCTATGAAACCCGAACTATCAGTAGGAATAGTACTCCAGAGCCCTAAATACGTTCATGTATCTCGTAGCGCGGTGCCGCTATGGCTACCATCAACAAAAATATTACGAACCTCTCTCCTGAGCAACTTCAGCAGTTCTTCGCCAACACACCGTCACTACCTGCCCCTAATGGCACGATTTCCAATTTCATCGACCCTCCGAGTAGGGCATTAATGCAAATCAGTGTCACATCGCCGTTGTTCGGGATTATGCTTCTTTTTGCGCTGAATAGGCTATATGTAAAGCTTTATTTGGTGAGGAAAGTGACCTGGGACGATTGTATGTATTTGGTTGAATATGGAGATTTTGCAGTACTGAAAATGTATCTAGCCACATTATTACTTGGAACAGTACGATCAGAATACCTTCTCTACCTTACAAGGATGCAAGCTCATAAGGTTTAGATCAGTGCTATAGCATACTATGCAGCAAGTGTTCGAGGTAGACTCCATACAAGATCTTGACCCTCGAGACCATAGCTAATCCAAACACAGGAGCGAAATATGGGCGTTTCGGTATCCACGAATGGGACAGCAGCTTTCTCCAGCTTTCAAGGATGGATTGCCTCATAGTACGAAGTTTTCACTTTTAATCTTCCTCCCAAAAGAGCACGACTAATATTACACTTTCCAGCCGTCATATATCGTTACAGTCTTAGGACCGTTCACGTTCTTTTTCCTCAAAATGACCTTCTTTCTACTATATCTACAGATTTTTGACCGTCTGAAATGCATAAAAGCCGCTTCCTGGGTCGGCCTGGCAGCAACCGCCATCTCCTACTCCATTCTCTCCATTTGGGTCTTCAACTACGCGACCCCGCGGCCAGGAGAATCATGGCTGGGAAGAGTCACCTCCTCGCAAGAGCAAACGCAGAAAATCGTCGTTCCGCAGGCGATCATCGGGCTAATTATCGATTTATATATCCTGATTCTGCCGATGATTGGCGTGCAGCGGTTGCAGATGAGCCCGAAGAAGAAAAATGGCGTGCGTTTAATTTTCTTGTCTGGGTTGATGTACGTCGTACCCTTCTCTCATGATTAGATACTATGATGAAGGCTGATTCGTGCAGGGCATGCGTATGCTCAGCATGCAGTATTTACTATAGGGATCGACTCATCCACACTACGTACGGCCTCTGGGAGATCTCGCCGGTGATCATAACCACTTCTTATGAGATGTTCATTGGTATCATCTGCGCCTGCATGCCGTCGGCTGCCCTCGCCGTGCGGCATGAGCGATCCGTTTTCTACCGCTTCACGAAGAGTTTCTCTAGCTCCTCAAACAATTCTAACTCGCATTTAGCATTCAAATATACGGCGCAAACGGTGACCCATCCCAAGAGTCATGTCCATATAATGACGAATAATGATAGCGATCCCGAGGCGTTGTTGGCGAAGGATAGGAAAAATAGGCAGTACTATAATCTGGAGGTGTTGAGGGGTGATGAACAATGGATGGATGGACGAAATGGAATCAACACGGTCGTGGAGGGTGGGGGAGATGGGAAAATGGAAAACCATAGGGGGATCCGAATGCAGAGGGAGTTTGATGTTGATGTTCAGCAGATGGTCTGAGTCAACTGTACTATGCTAGCGCAACTATAGCGTCGATACAGCGTTTGTCCTAAAAGTAGTGAAGTGTTCTATTTATACCTTGTGGAATCATTGATGCTTTCAATATCAATATATTCTATATGCCTAGCTCTCACGAATAAAATCGTGTCCTGACTAAAGTGTACTAGAGTAGAAGTCAGATCTCAACAGCCGCTGTTTTCCCTTCTCCTATGGCCTCTGGAAGAGCAAAATCTTTATCCCGAACAAGTAAATCTTAGGATAACCAATCCACTGTATTTATGTCATCTTCAGAACCCGCCTCCACCTCAGCTCCCACAGTGTCCTCTCCAGCCAAGAAGCTCGGGAAAGGGAAGTGATCAGCTCGTATCTGCATCATAGCGAGAAAGCGATCGTCGCTTACCATGCATAAGGGAACGAATAAATATGGTGTATATGAAATTTTGAACGTATTTTATAGGTTTTCTTATCTGTGTATTGTGGAGAACATTGTATGGAGGCCTGATGACAATAAGGAGTCATCCGATGGACTTCCGCGATTACGGCCCGAGCCGCTCCCGCAATTGCCGGTCGCCTAAAATAGGGGTAGTATTGGGATAATCATTGTATTTTAAAGACACTCAAGTGGACTTGATTTCCATAACGTCTTCTACTAAGATATATTTGATACGCTTAATCCATAGGTAGCAATTCGTTACTGCGTACAACCCATAGAATGCATCGAATATCAGCAATTCTCAACCTCTTATGTTATGGTTGACAAATCTTTACAATATCTGGTAAGATTTATGTTATCCCGTTGTCTAAGCCCATGGTCTTTTCCGGTCCCTTCCCAAAAATTATATCGTGTCTACATAATCTAGCGCATAACTCTACATCTAATCATTTACATAATAATGCTCGCCTACAAAAACAAATATCATGATCCGAACGCGGCAGCAGGATACTGCCTCTTCTTCTTCCCCGCTTTACCTTCCATACCGCTTTTTGAGCTACTCCTCGAGGAGGCCGCACTACCATCTGCGCTCTTTAGACCTGGGGGTTTCAGACGCGGGTTTCGAATAACATCATCCGGTAAATCATTCCATTCCATATCTGGCCGTCTGTCTTGAAAGGACTTCGCGTGTATTGTAGCATCCGGTCTGGCTTTTATTTCTTCCGGAACAGAGTCCGATTTCGTTGGAGAAGTACCAGTCTTCTGTTGTGCTGACAAAATCTGGAAATGATCAGAAGGATTTAGTTTCCGTCTCAGAATCCATGCAGTATCTGGTTTGAGTCGTCGGTAGTAGCCCGCAATTATTTGTTCATCTCGTTTGAAACCACGCCCAGCATACCATTTTAACGCTTCCTCGCTTTCAGTCCATGCATGTGCATACAGCTCTCTTATATATAACTCCTTCTGCTCTGTTGCTGCAGTTATGATAGCTTGCAGTGCTTCATTCGCTAAGCCATGCCCTCGATACGGCGACAGAAGTGCTAGAGACTGAAGGTATATATCGAAGCTCCCAGGTATAGGAACTAGGTTGTTCTGGGTGGATTCCGGTGCAAGAGAGGGATCGAGTCGGCATACAATGCCACCGACTACCTTTGGCTCAGAATTATGTGAGTCGAGCCATAAGATAACGCGAGAGAAATTTGCGGGGGATGGTTCGGAGATCTTGTGGTAGAAACTGTCAGGGTAGTTCATGGGAAGGAGAAGAGAATTTATGCGGCGCAAAGGTTGAACGTGGTGTGGTTCAATTTTAGATATGCATGCCTGTGGCGGCAGAGTACTCGATGATCGAGGAACGCCATGCGAAGCTGCTGTAGGAGGCTGTGACAGAGAAAAAGGAGGTGGTGAAGCTGGCGTCCCTGATGGAGCTGTTGCTGGTGGTGCCGAGTATTGTGGGGTTCGGGGTTGGAAGAACGAGCGTATTGACGGTTGAACGGCACGAGTGTTTATAGATTTGGACGCGCTATTGGAATTCAAATCCATCTTGTGCCAAGGCCAAAGCAATAAGCTCACAGGCAAAGCAAGAAGCTATTCGCAATTCTCCGTATTTTTGTTGACGAGTAAACCAGCAGAAACCGCAGCAATGCCAAACGACAAGATCCGTAATGGTGACCCGCGCGAAGTGGGTATGAGGGCGGTGAATGGAAGTGGGACATAGCGCAAAACCTTAAATTCTGCCCAAAATCACCAGTTTCAAGCTGCAGCAAGCTGCAAATGGTCTCCTACCCAAACTATCTTATCGTGCTCATTTCGACCAGAACAACTATGATTTCAAGACGCTGCTCGCTTTAAATGTCAAGCATGAACCAGAATTTAATGTTAATCTCTCATCATTAATCCTACAGCCCCATCAAACCTTATATTAATCCTTCCCCAATTTCTTGACACCCCTACAAATCGTTCTCCAGCCTGGTCTCGAGAGCACACTCAAGATGGCCGAAGACGATACCTTTGCACCCATCGGCATAGTGTCTTCTGACCAAGATGGCCCTCCCACTCCGATGCAGCAATTGGTATGTTTTTTAATTAGCAAATTACTTTTGCCTGCTCGGAAACGCATTAGCTGACGGATACTCAGACAACCGCCGTATTAGAGGATGTTTTCTACAACATCATTCACGATATATGCCTAGAAACTCACCGAGAAGAAAAGCAGGCCCTTGCAAATTCTGCGGCAATCGAGATCGAGAATCGGGCACGAGATTTGGGGCTGCCGGGGGAAGAGGAGGCCGAGGTCCAGACAGAAGGGGCAGTATACAAAGATGGACAGGTGCTACTAGTCAAGAATCCTCTGCAAACTTCAACCGAGCTACTATGTCCAAAGTGTTATCTCCCACGACTTCTGCACCCGATCGACGGCAAAGGAGCCCAAAAGCCGGCGCTTAGTCTCGATAAGTACTGTAAAGCGCGGCCCTTTATAGACAAGCCAGACTACGATATATACGGCCAGACGTTTAAGGAGAACGTAGGGCGAGGGAAGAAGAGGGTAGAGGTAGAAACAAAGGCACAAGAAAATAATGGAACTCCACCGCCAGACGCACCTCGTCAGAATATCCCATTTCCGCATGCCAAGTGCAACAACTGTAATAAGCATGTTCTTATTCACAGGATGGTGCGGCACATGAACCGGTGCATTGGAGGAGGTGGCCGGAGTGCTGCAAGATCGGCAAATATGCAGATACAAAATGGAAGTGATAGTCGGGCTGGAAGTCGAAATGGCACGCCAGTTCCGGGCTCTGGCAATGGGAAGACTAGCCCGAGCAAGCGTTCTATAGATGAGGACGAAGACTCCGACTCGCCGGTCAAGAAAAAGAAGCTCACTAAGAAGAGCGCAGTGACGAAACTTAAGGCGCCGAAAATGATGAAGTCTTCCAGCCAACTTTCATCGTCAAAATTGAGCTTCGAGAGCAAAGCGCCGAATTCAGATGATGAGGATGAAGACAACGACGACGATGGAGATGGGGAGTATGGCACAACGATATCAGTTGAGCCCAAAAAGAAGGCACAGACCAACAAACTAGTCATAAAGAAGAAGAACTCGTTAAATCTTGGGACGAAGAAGAAGTGGAAGTACGGCACGGCTTTGCCTCCATTACCCCCGGATGTGGTCAAGATGAGAAGCAATGGGAAAGCTAATGGCGATGGAGACTCTCCTGAATCAAGCCAAACTTTGTCATCGCCTAATGAGTGATAGTATCTATTGGCTTGATGGTTGGTATGAAAGCAGGGTACGTGAGCTGGGACGAAAGGTAAGATATGGGTTCTTCGATTACTAAATGATTCTTGCATGTGCAGGTGGAGCGAGCAAAAACATGCATTAGATGGCGTTCGGCCGGGTTTAGTATGTCGCCTCGCATTGGCAGAGGTATTCATATACAACAGGCGTTTTGGCATGGCAGAGAGGCGTTGTATGATAAACCATGCAATAAAATTGCTGTTACTACTTAGAGCGTCCATTATTAAACCCCAACCTTAGTTCTACGCTGGGGGACTGGATTATACTGTACACAGTGAAAGCTATCTTCCTCTACCCTCCTGTTCCCGAAACTAAGAAGTAGTCATTCAAGCAACCTATGTTGATATACCAACTATCCATACATATGAAGCATATACCTCATGATTAAGCAGAAAGACCACTCGACAGTCTCTTAGCGGTTCACATCCATATACCTAGCGTCCTCACGCCTCGGGATAAAAAAACATTCACAGAAAATAAGTCCAGTGGTTAAGCTATCAATCATATTAATATCTAGCCTGAGCATATCCAACCAACGTGCTTTCCAGTGACTACATTACCAAACTTACCACAGCCACACCCTCAAATCCAGCACAATCCTAAGAACCTTCATTCCCAATATCAACGTTTTGGAAGCCCTCCACTATCATCTCACATAAATAAATAAAATCTGAACTCTCATCACGACGAGAACTACTTAAAGTGATCCTTGCACCTAGCCCTTCATCGAGACCACAGCTTACGACTAGAGAGCTAGGGTCTCAATCAAGACCTATCTAATGGGAAACGAAAGCCAGCATATCAATATGCTCAACCCGCTACCTTACCGTCTAAGCAACATTCCTATACCGCCCAGCTGCTGTCCGTATTTTCTTCCTTTTCCATTCGCAATAGCCCCATCCGAGCAGATATCCTCACCTGTTCCCCTCGCTCACTAGAAACCCGGCGCCCCCAATCAACAAGAATCCAAGCCAGGAATCTAGCGGTCAGGCAGGCGATATATGGGCTAAACGGTTTAAGCGAGGCGTGTATCAGCGACGAAGGGGGACTGCCTTCCCAGCGCCAGAAACAAGGCCCTCCGCAAGGGTGGAGATGATTAAGACGCTAGCACGATGCTGGGAGCTGGAAGGACGAGCAGCTAGGACATGACTTGCTGGGGGTTCTTGGGAGGATGGTACGGTGGCCTTGGTCGGAGAGCACAAGAGTAGATCCTGCTGTCGTATGGATTACTAGGAAGGGAAATCGTTATGGAGGTTCTTTTTATGAGGTCCGTGGATGCATCTGCAAAACTGCTATCTAAAGATTAAAACGCGTAATCAACCTAAAAGGCAGTTGTGTTAAGTAATACTGGTATTCCTGGTATATCGTGGTAGCTTGAGCATTGAACTAATAATGCCTTACAAATCCAAATGTATACGTTTATTTGCAGAAAGCATTGTAGGGAGAACGGTATAATGCAGCACTTGCAAGAAAAGCACAAAGCAGCAAGAAAATATTGTACAAGCTCATCGTTTACTAATTTTAGACGTTTATCGCGCTCCTTTGCGCAGAAAAGCCATACTCGGCATCCGTATGATATTCGCCTCCCCGGTAGTCACTATAAAAGTCACAACGCCACGCAATATTATCTTCTCTCCTCTGTCCTCTATACTTTATTTGCACCAGCCAGAAATCCGAGATCAGGGCATCTATGACTTGATAGCACCCTCGATCTTCTTCTCAATCTCCTTCGCCGTTTCCTTCACGCTCTCCTTTGCCTCAGCAAGCTGCTCGGTCGTGCTTTCGCCCTTTTGGCTGTAGTTGTAGTTCACGATGCGGCTGACTTGGATGACGCCGACGAGTCCGAGGAAGAAATTTACAGTTGCCAACCTAATTCTTGTTAGATGCTATCTTTCCGTCTCTGGTTTCTGGTACGATGTGTGCTAGGGGTTGGGCAGGGCAAGCAGAGGACGTACAGGATATTTCTAGGCTTGATGATGAAGCACCATCGGGTCCAGATGGCGCCGGTGGCTGTGAGTGCGAGGTTCTGGGTGAGAGAAAGCTTTTCAGCGGGACGGTAAAGATCTGAGATGCCTGCTATGACGATGCACCACTGCTTCCTGTCAGCATTTCCTTCATATATGTTAAACCCTCTATTTCTCCTGTAGGTTCCGTTCAAATTGTCCTCCTATTCCTCTCTCCGCCAATTCTCCCTCCATGTCATCCCAAGATGAAATAACGTACCTTCATAACCGGAGCCCTATATTTCTATTAGCATTCATTCAACAAAATCCCTTCACAAGCATCTCCCATCCTAATATCCCCGATATCCCCATCACCGCATGACTCAACGCAGACATACCAGAAATGCACAGTCTTCAGCCCAATGGGACTATCCCACATCCTCTTAAACCAGCTCTGCTGCACCTTGATCTCTGGCGCCGCCGCACTGCTCTGGAACCTCGCCGTGCCCTGTGTCCGAAACGTGAAGCCCGTCTTCCTCGCCGCGCCATTCACGAACTGAGAGCGGAAGGCCGGGCGCGCCATACGCAGGATCTGGGATGGTGGTGCCATTCTTCTCGATTACCGTGAAAGGAAAGGTGATGAACGGAGGGGAAGATGTGGTGAGGAGGTAGATGGTTGATGAGGTCGGGTCCCGATTTTCTTGGTCCGGTTCCGCTCAAAAAAGTTGTGAAAGGTAATGCCAAGGCTGAAGGGGAATTATGCAAAAGCTTATTTATGCAGGGAGCGTTTGACGGAAGCTCGACCTTTATTTCTTGTTGTTCTCTGCAATTGCAATTGAATCGCGAAGCACCCTGTCATATACATAGGATAGGAAGGACAATCGAAGCCAAGATGTCAGCCAAGTACGCGTTCTCGCAGACGTTGAAGGAGGTTCGGTTCCTATTTTGCCAAACGGGCGAGAGTAGTGTTGCGACGAGGTACGATTCTTTCTCTGGTTTCGCTACAGCACTACGCAATTGAGGCTTGTCCAGCACGGCTGGAGTAGGGTGATTGAAATTAGAGTATAGGAACTGATGGATAGCAGATCATTTCTAACTCGCGCATACCCAACCATGAAGAAGAACAACCCTCAGACACCCATCCTGCTACGCGAAGCTGCCGGCACCCTGCCCCGAGTATTTGCTCGCTATGGTACGTCACATATCCACACATTCGATGTTTCCACAACTGCTATACAGTACCGGCAGAGATACTACCATTCTAGGGGGCAATCGAACTAATAGAGATACAGAGTTCGGACAGGAGAAAAGCGCGGACCTTTCAGGATTATCGGACAAGCAGATCGAGGAGGCGGTTACGGGGCTGGTGAAAGGAGGGGTATGATGCAGGATATTGTGGAGGTAGGGAAATAGAGCAGTGTATATAAGGAGTTTGGGCGGGAATTGAACAATTCGCATCACGAATGAGTGCTTTTGGAGCAGTGAGACGTGATTCAAGGCAATGATCTGAAGACATTTCGGAAGGGATTGCAATTCAGGACTGATACTTGCTAAATGAGTATACAGCTTAGATCAAAGTGAGTAGTTGAGGGATCTTGTGGACTGGCCATTGTGTTCGTTAGGGAATGTTCTCGGGGTTGCAAATTGTACATCACGTGGAGTTCACAATGGACGCAAAATGCCATGGTTGCTGAAGTGGACAGACTAAAGAAAAACGAGGGAGTGAATCGTCGAGTATGTCCTAAGGGATCAAGAGCTACACGGTATTCTAACAGCACACATGTTCACACCACATGGCTTTGATCAGACATTTTAAAAACATGTATACCTTCCGACTAGGTCGACATGCACGAAATAAGCCTGCAAGAGCCATCTTCATCCATGTATGAAATTTTGACACTCGCAATCTATCATCTAAGCTGCATCGAATAATAAAACCATAATTCATCGTCAAAAGCAGCATTCTTCATATTTGGTGGCTTCTCATAGCTTTGCAAGGATAGCATCGGCACCGCTAACGGTGATCTCACGTCCGGGCTCCTTCTCAGCATAGACGATCTTGCCATTATCGATGATTAGTGCATATCTTGCCGTGCGCTCGCCGTTAGTCCAACCCAGCTTCTTAGAGAATGCCGTATCGGTGTCGTTGAGAAAAAGCTGTCAGTATATTAGCATAAGGCCTTCGACGTTGCAAGAAAAATTGGGTGTTCTGCGTACAATCTCGTTCTTGACACCATTGGCTTTTCCCCAGGCACTCATGACGAATGCATCATTGTAGGCAATGCAGACAACAAGGTCAGCTCCGGCGGCCTTTATCTTTGGGAGCTTCTCGATATATGGTGGAAGGTGTCTAGCGGAGCAGCCTGGAGTAAATGCACCTGGTACGGCGAAAAGAACGACCTTCTTATCAGCCCATTCTGAGTGTTTGTCAGCTTCCGCCCTGGATTGCATAGTCCATAGTGTAGTCGGCGTCAGCAAGACAACAACTAGTTTTAAGAAACTTCAAGCATGACTGATTGGTCTACAGAGCCCATACAGAAAGAGCCCACATATCCTGTGCCACGAACTTTATGCACCCTCGCTTTGAAGACCTACCTTTGCTAGCATTGTAGCTGACTGGAATTCCGCACGAGGTGACCGCAGAATTCTCCTCTGTGTAGGGAATGTAACTGAAAGTGATGCCTTGAGGAAGAGAGTCTCCAACCTTCAAGGTTTCTGCCATTTTCGCTATTTTTTGCTGTTTTTCGAAATATCTGGGCTCCAAACAAGAACGGAGGAAAGAACCGAAGCTGCAATTTCGTCGTTAGCTAATTGTATTGCCGGCTTTTTTCAGTGAGATGTGCCACTTACTATTTATTCAGAGCCTCGAGATTAGTCTATAAGCTCCAGAGGCACGCAGGGTTATTCGATCGTGAATCAGTTTCGAAATTAGAAGGTCTACGTCGAAGTTAAAGTAGGTGAGCAGGATGCTAGCACGCGAATAGTGGGGTTGCCAAGGATAATAATTCAGGGACAGACCCCGCGTTTCGGTCTGGAAGCTCTGCTTGGAAACTCATCTTAGTAATATATAGGGTGATGATATCTAAGTAGGGATTGTGTAGGATCTATACATGTATAATGATACCGGATCTAGAGTCGGAGCTTATATAAGCCTAGAAGCCATTGATTGCTCCATACGTATAAGAAGCGTTTTGTTATGAAAGAAGCTTTCTTATGTTCGCTACGACTGAGCCCTTCATGTCCCAGATCACGCCATCATTCTACTTATCCAAAGGGATCAGATGTTGAGATCGGGATTCGAGCATCAAAGAAAGATGGCATAATTGGCAGCTGTTCTTGAAAATGGAACTGTAAACAAATGTGACGATGAATGAGTAGCTCGGATATGTCTCGGCTTGCTTACTTGACCCCCGTCCATGTGAGTCAGCACATTGACTTGAACATTTATATGTCTGTTTGCGTAGAAGCACAAACCTTAATTTAGCACATTCTAAAGAACGAAGAATCGTGAGCTATTTCAAACCCCGAGGAGAATCGAATTGAATCGTCATCTGCCGCCGGGATTTTCGGGAAGTTATGCAAGCCATTTAGGAAAGAAAGACGCACGTAAGAATACTCACCATCCTTAATCTGCCATTGCTGCATTTCGCCTGCGCAGGTATATAAATAATCTTGAGACCCAACTATCCATCATCCAGCATTGGATTTTGGAACTATGGCGTCGAAACCACCTTTCCCACCGTTCACGTTAGAGACGGCAAAGATCAAGGTAAAGGCAGCTCAAGATCTATGGAACACAAAGTAGGGGCCAACCATATTGATGGAAGCTTGATATTTCATAGCCATACTAATACATAACTAGAACCCCCTCTTTGGTCAAGAATGGGTACACTCCTGATTCAATTTGGCGGAACCGAGATACTTTCCTCCGAGGACAAGATGAGATTGTTCAATTTCTGACAGATAAGTGGAGTCGAGAGAATGGATATCGGCTCAGAAAAGAGTTGTTTGCCTTTACAGATAACAAGGTAAGCGGAATGTCTTTGGTAGATACAAAGCCAACCGCCTCTTTTTAAACTCTCGTGTTACGTAGAAGTTGATGAGCATAAGCTAATTAACTTATAGATTGCTGTTCAGTTCTGGTACGAGTACTATGATTCCCAAGGCCAGTGGTGGCGATGCTATGGTCTTGAAGATTGGACATTTGCTGAAGATGGTCGCATGCGGAAGAGACAAATGAGCGGAAACGATGTAAAGATCGCCGATGCTGAGCGCTGGTTCAAGGATGGTGTGGATGTGAATGGAGTTGATATTTCGGAAAAGCACTGGTAGATACTGCTGGAAATGTGCTGTGTAATTATGGGAACCTGTTTTTGTTTTTGGCTTGGACAATCAGACACACACAAATCTGCACTATTGGTGATCTCTTTTGCATAAATATTGTGCCATGTTTTCTCAACATGAATTCCACGTGATTGGAATGTATAGACTGGATTGGCAAGTGTGATAGTGCGGCGCCACCAGGAAGCCGGGAATGAGGGGAAGACGGAATGACACCCAGTCTCTGATGAGCAAATCGTGACAAACGAAGGAAAGTGGCTGATGATTTCATCGAGGAAACCTCGCCGACTTGTGTAACAATTCAGCCGCCAGAAGCGAAGCAAAGATCCAAAAAAGAAAAGAAAAAAAGCAACGAAAAAGAAAATACAATACGGGTGGGGATGAAAATGGCATTGTGTTGTTTGTAGCCAAGAAATGATGAATCTTCCGAGCGATGTTTTGGTTTTTGAGCTTGCTTGATCCGCGATAAACTGATCCCTGTAGGCAGACGCAGGTCCAATATTGAATGGCTTCGAAGAAAATTGCTGAGATCTTTGCACCGGTGTCCGTATCCAGGTCTTTGTATTTGTGACACTGGGCGCCAGAACACAACATGGAATGTTTGTTACGCCAGGATATGGAGGAGTCCTGGTTTGGCTTGAGGCTGAACAATTCCCGGCCGTCCTATAATCTCAGCACCCTCTGAGCACATAAGGGACAGACAAATCCCCACGCTTGCTGAGGGTAAGAAAAGGGGGAAGCAAGGGCAGTGAATTGATACAGTGATCCTTGCCATGACATATCCCGTTGTGAAAAGTTACAAATGACACTCAGGGCTCGGGGCTTGTTCCTTGAGTGGTATAGTGAAAGAGCCGCTGGGGGCTGCGGAAACCAATTTCTTATCAACAGCAAACCAAACATTTGTTCGGCTTGGTCCTGATGATATTTCTGATACCAAACCAGGCTCAGTACACACACGTACAGACGCATGTGTTCAGGCCTAGCAACCGCAGCCAGGCTGTCCTGCACTAGTACTTACGGCCCTGTACCAAACTTGCACTTTACTTGACGCACGGGCATGGCTGATGGGATGATCCACCCAGATCTCATCTCATCTCAATCAATCTCAATCGCCCGAACACACGGGCCGCCTGGCACACAATGCCTGGAGATCCAGATCTCGGGCCGTCAAGAACAAGGTTTATTTCAACCTTCCCATCCTTTAATATTACTCATCTAATGGAGCATCAATCATTTTCATTATTCGCTCACTTCCACCACCCAACCTTCTTGCTTTTGGCATATCACCTTGATAATATTGGTTCGGGCTCTTGAGCCGCTTATTCTTGCTGCTCCATGCCGTGTTAACCGCAAATCGGAATGACTAGTTAAGATGCCGCCCCCCAAACGTGCATGAGGGATCTGCTGTTCTATCGGAACCCAGGCTCTTAGGCACTGAGCACAGCTGCGAGGATTCCGCAGCTACTCCACGTTTTCGAATAACTTTTGTTTTGACTCGGCCTTGTTCTTTGACCAATGTCTCACAGATGCAAGTGTGCCAACCCGACGAAGCATGTTGGTGCTGATGCCATTGTGAACAAAATTTGTCTAATTCCCGTCTGTGCACCCCGTCCATGTCGCCCTCGAGGTCGAGGCGTGGAAAACGTACAAGTGTATCAGTGCTTTGCCTCCCACTTAGTAATTTTCCCCTGGCCTAAAGTTTAAAAAAAAGCCATGTTGATAGAAACTAATGAGGTAAAGATATAGAGTGCCTTTTCGAAAGTCAGATTTGTGGCAGCCATCCTAGCGCACAGTGGCGGTTTAGCCTTTAGACCAGGGGCATATTCTTGTATCATGCTTTCTCCCGTTCATTGAAATCTCCATCTATTGATTGGCTTCTGTCTTGCGAAGAGCTTCCAAAGAAGCAAGTTACGTTCAACAATGGCTTGGAGTATTGTGCGAGACAACCGTTCCGCCGTCAAGATGTTGCAGCTCCTCCCCACATGCGCGTGGCCGAACATCAACTGCTCTATTCAGCTTAGTGCTGGTCTCTCATCCATACTTAAGGACATCCAGTCCGATCTGTATTTCTATAGCTCTTTCTTCATTGTTGCCAGTCTGTTGCTCTCATCGTGCTCCATCGTATCCTTTTCTTTTTCTCTACTCACGTCGTCACTCCTTTGACCTTATAGACTCAGATCTGCAATTGACAATATGACTATCTCTCTTCAACCTCTGTCAGAGTACTTGTTTTATCGACGACCTGACTTCGTGCAGACTCCATCCCGTGGTAGCTCTATCATGGAGTCAGATTCGAGTACCCTGCGTACTAGTGGTACCTCATCTCGTGGTATTCCCGAACGACTCTCTTTTGAAAAAATTCTCAATCATGAGACATGCCCGGTCAGCAACTTTCAGTTGTATCCTACAATCATCGATACGAGTCTCTTTTCCTCTGGTGCCTATGCTAAACTATATCTAGCCGTGTACAACTCTCGACTTCTACTACTATCTGAACCATAAAGTCCACTGTGCAGAAACACTACAGTTTTTCCTATGGCTCCGAGACTACACTCATCGCTACAACAGCCCTGGACAGGATAACTCAACTCAACCATTATGGACTCACGCCCTGCAAGAGGAAGCTATCCACAAGTTTCAGAGAGAGATTTCCTCGAAGAAAATCCCAATGTCAGCGTCTGTTCGAGCAGTGCTCAAAGGTACTGATTTCGCCGACGATGCGAAGGGTCGCAGTCGAGGAGACTCAAATCTGCCACCGCATACTGCCACTACTGGCCAGAGTGGCTCTACGCTCGTTGGAGCCGCCACTGCAACACCATGGGAAGTCCCCGGAGAGAAAGATGCTTCGGAGTCGGGAAGAGAGTCTGATGTTTCGACACCGCAAGAAGAGCGTGATGCAACCATTGCCCGTGCAGTATATGTCAAACATGGCCTTCACTATCCTTGTGAGCCGTCTACTTATTTTTCTTGTAAATCATTATCTAACATCAACTAGTCTTCCATCCATCCTTCCGTCGTGAACTCGAAACTATAGTCGCTACTTATATCGGGGAAGATGGCCGCCGCCAACTCAATCTTTCAGCACAAGAACGATTTACCGTCCTCTGTGCTCTCCAGAAAACCGCCGACCCATCAGCTTTCTTCTTCATATCCAAGAACGTCGAAGGTTCCCTTCGTCAACAGCATCATCCAAACTTTATCATAGACGCTATCTGCAATGGCAACCGACCGCGTGTGATCTTTGCCCGCGCACTTGGTGCGGCCTTGATCGCTATCGGCATCGCCCTCGCTATCATATTCTCATTGTCTTCTCTTCCGCGTAGATATAGAGCTATTAGTGCTGTCTTCTGGATTCTTGGGTTAGCAACTAGCATTGCCGCATGGAAAGGCATGTGTGTAGTTCTACACGGACTCCATCATCGCCATGTGCGGCCTTGGGAGATGTTCATGGCAAATGGTGATCTGGGACAGAATGATCCATTGAAAGTGTCCAATACCGATCGGAATGATGTGACGACAGAATATTGGGTTGAGAGATACCATAAAAGGAACATAGTGCGAAAAATATTTGACCGTGAAGTTTGGGTGCAAGAGCCTGCATTAAGGCAGATCCAGGATTGGATCTTTGTTCAGGCATTGGTGGTTAGTCTTCTTGTTGGGATCGTGGCTACTTGTATCTGGGTCTTCGCAATTCCAATTGGTGGTAGGTTCTAAGATATATATCCAGAGGAAAAGATCTGGATATGGTATTGTAGAATAGGTTTAGGTATTCGGGAGTTCTTGCCGAGGGAAAGAGTGTTCCTTGACTGTAAGTGAAGGAATTGTGTATTTAGGGGAACTTGTGATATAGGATGGAATGTCCTTTGAATTATCTCTTATAGGATAGTAGTCAAAAGCGTAGGACATATAGATGGCCTTCCATAATGGGGGAACGAATTTATGCAGCTGCGCTGATACGCTCAAAGCAAAATGAGTTTTCGCTATCTACTAGGTTCAAGGTATTGGAGCCTCAAAGCTGTATCCTTTTGACAATGGGAGATGTGGAACGGAAGAGATTTGTTTTATATATCTGTAAACTGGTTCAAACCCAAAAAAGGGGGCTTTTGGCATTTTTCCTTGGTCAGAAGCTTCAGCTATCTACTTTCAATAGGTTCTGTCCGCAGAAAATTTTGGCCAAAAACAGGGTTGAGGAGTTGTTCTGTTATGTTCAATGGAAGTCCTCGAAACCGCATCACGTGAGATTTCGCTTACTCAAAAAACGTCATAGCTTGACCCCTGCACACATCCCGAAATGTCATGCAAATCATTGGAAAGGTCCAAGCTAGATGCGATAGGAATTCAATATAATTCGTTCCTTTGTCCATATCTCTTAGATCAGCAATCTCTACTTTCACCCTTTGCTCTTTCAATCCTGTTGGTTATACTTTGGTGTTGCACGTTACTCTGTCAACAAGATTATTGAAGGGGGGTCGGAAGGCCACATACTAGGGGGTCGAGACTCAAAAGCTAGATTGACTAGATCAGCCCACAGAATTATCAACGACAACATGTCTGAGGGCAGTGAAACGTAAGTTATCGGTTTCCTTTTTATGACTCCTTAGCAAAGACATCACACAAGCAAGCGTGTCTGCGGCGAGTTGCCACGGAACTATTTTGGCTGAAGGATGATACGCTGCGCCATGCTGAGCCAACATACTGATATCCATCCTTCGTAGTCCAACACATAAACGAAGCAAGTCCAGCGCGATCACTGGCTACCTGCAAAGAAGGAAAGAAGCTAAAGACGGCGAGGGATGTACGGAAGACGGCTCTTCGACAATCCCCCCAACCACTTCGGCCTCCAATTCTCTCAAGATGTCGTCGCATCACTCCCTTGGCCATAAGTCGTCACCAAGCACTGCGAGCTTGATGAGAGCAACCTCAAATAATACTCAGCCTTCGAGACCTGCCACAGCTGCTGTATCACAACCAGAAAAGCCTGCGACAATTGAATCTTCAGTAAGGAAGTTCCGCATATTTGAGGCACTGCGGAATGGGGACACCAAGTCAATTTCGAAAGCTATACAGGAAACGCAAAGCAGCAGAACAAGCAGTTCTAGTGAAAGAGGAGCTGGTGATGATGTGGCTATTCTGAATCTTGCGGTTCAAATCGCAGAGCAGCCAGTCATTGAGTACGTTTTGTCAGATGGAGCTGGCACGATAGACATCAATGGCAGAGATAAGGATGGAAATACTGCCCTGCATATAGCAGCTCAACAAGGCCGAAGCAAGATTGTACGTCTCTTGCTAGAACAGCCTGATATCAACGACTCTATCGCAAACTATCAGGGGAAACTACCCCTCGACTTGGCACGGAATCCGGACATTTTCCAGCAACTCCAGCTATCGCGATCATTATTTGTGGACGCAAAGACCAAGGAGGTTCAGCGTCTAGTCGCGCAAGGAGACTATGACGCGCTGGGCAAAGTTCTTGAGGAGCCCCGAGTTAAAACTGTTCTAGATATTAATGGAGGTGAATTTGCTTCTGACATCACGACCATTCAGTCTGGTGGCACCTTACTACATGAAGCCGCACGAAAGAGGAATACAGCACTCATCAAAGTCCTCCTTCTCCATGGTGCCGACCCTTTCCACAGAGATCGACGTGGGAAACTACCACAAGATGTCACTAAGGATGATGATACCAGAGCGGTCCTTAAGCGATCGCCGGCGGCAGTAAAAGCTCAACGAGAAATACAAGAAAAGGCAGTCCTTGGAAATCTGGGTCAGCAAAATGCTGCCCCAGGAGACCCATTGGCTGGCAAGGAAGCACGTGAGATGAAAGGTTACCTCAAGAAATGGACCAATTACCGGAAAGGCTTCCAATTGAGATGGTTTGTTCTGGAAGACGGTGTCTTGAGCTATTACAAGCATCAAGATGATGCTGGATCTGCTTGTCGAGGCGCGATAAATATGCGCATAGCAAGACTCAGTATGGATCCGACAGAGAAGACGAAATTCGATATCATCGGCAAATCATCAGTCAAGTACAACTTGAAAGCAAACCATGAAGTAGAGGCGAAGCGCTGGTTCTGGGCACTAAATAACTCCATACAATGGACGAAAGATCAAGCGAAGGAAGAGGAGCAACAAAACCAGAGAAGCGCAGAGCTTCTTCAGCAGGCTAAAGCAGAACACTCGGGAAGAGTAGCAAGAGATCTCGCTGTTCCTGGAAGTGAAGCTGCAAGTCTGTCCGAGGGTAGACGGAATAGCGCGCAATTAAGTCGTTCTTCAGAGAGCAGACCCATTAACCAGAAAGTTGCTTTCGATACCGCCGGAAGCGTTGGTGACGATGACGACGGTACCGCCTATGGATCCTATGAACCGAGCTACATGGGAGACGTAGGAAAGGTAGTCAGCCGCACTTCTCTTCCTCCTGATGGAGACGATGACGACGAAGAATATGGTGAAGGTTCTAGTGATCGTGAAGCTCCAGCTTCGTCTAAAGATGCGTTCGGAATCACAGCACAGTCAGCAAAATTACAGCTAGAAATGCTGGCCCATGTGAATAGTGCACTGCAAATGGAGCAAACGAAGAACCCGGCCTTGACTATCTCTGATCCTATAGCTGTGCAAGCAGTCCAAACCTATGATTCATCTATCCGCAATTTAACCGGTCTTGTTGGTGACTTACTCAAGATATCGAAGGACAGAGACGCATACTGGCAGTATCGCTTGGATCGTGAAGCTGACATGCGACGAATGTGGGAAGAGAGTATGGCGCAGGTTGCAAAGGAGCAAGAGATTCTCGAGGCACGTGTTGGCGAATCGGAAGAGAAGAGAAAGTTAACCAAGCGGGCACTCCGCGAAGTCATGGATGGAAGTGTTACCATTAGTAGCCGACCAGAATCTCGTGCTGAACCTGCCCCAGGGTCAGATGTTTCTGCTGCACTGGAAAAGGTCACGTTACAAGACGATGGTACGGCAGTATCTGTTAGTAGGCGACGATCAGGAACCTTAAGCTCGTTCAAGCGCAAGTCTGTCCTCGCAGAACTCGGTAATCTGTCCGATACAGATTCGGAAGATGACGAAGAGTTCTTTGATGCTGTGGATGCCGGCGAAGTTGAAGTCGCGCCAGTTATGCCCAAAACCCCAGTCATTAAGCAAGATGAGCAAAAGAACATAAAATCTGAAGTAGTGGCAATCAGGGGCATCGATCTTAGTCCTTCATTCCAAGGATATGAAAAGGGCATTAGGAAGAAACTAAAGATGGATGCGGATGACAGACCTAAGATATCGTTATGGGTAAGTTTGTTAATAGTGCGTCGACTTCGGGGTTAGCTAACACTGCCATAGGGTATTTTGAAGTCTATGATTGGTAAAGATATGACAAAAATGACCTTGCCTGTCTCGTTCAACGAACCAACCTCTTTACTCCAGCGATGCGCAGAAGATATGGAGTATGCAGATCTGCTCGACCAAGCCTCAGAAAGACCCGATCCCGTCGAGCGAATGGTATATGTTGCAGCGTTTGCAGCCAGTGAATATGCATCTACAATCGGTCGTGTAGCCAAGCCCTTCAATCCCCTTCTTGGCGAGACATTCGAATATGTCCGGCCAGACAAGAACTACCGCTTCTTTATTGAGCAAGTCTCGCATCACCCACCCATCGGTGCCGCATGGGCAGAATCACCCAGATGGACATACTGGGGAGAATCAGCTGTCAAATCCAAATTCTATGGTAAATCCTTCGATATCAACCCGCTCGGAACATGGTTCCTGAAGCTCCGCCCCGATGGCGCCGAAGAAGAACTCTACACCTGGAAGAAAGTCACATCATCCGTCATCGGCATCATCACCGGCAACCCAACGGTCGACAACTATGGCCCAATGGAAGTCAAGAACTGGACCACTGGTGAGTCCTGCGTGATCGACTTCAAGCCCCGTGGCTGGACCGCCTCTTCCGCGTACGTCGTCTCGGGCAGTGTCAAGGACGCCACGGGCAAGACACAGGTCTCCATTGGCGGCCGCTGGAACAGCAGATTCTACGCGCGTCGCACCGTCGGTTTTGAAGCTCCTCCCACCGACCCCAAGCCGGGAGACGTCCACCGCCGAACCAGTGTGGTGGATCCCTCGCAAGCATTCGTCATCTGGGAAGCCAACCCCCGGCCATCAGGCATCCCTTTCAACCTCACCCCCTTCGTGGTAACGCTAAACGACATAAACGACCAGCTCCGACCCTGGCTCCCGCCCACCGACACGCGCTTGCGCCCCGACCAGCGCGCGATGGAGGACGGCGAGTACGACTTCGCAGCCACGGAAAAAAACCGCGTCGAGGAGAAGCAGCGCGCCAAGCGCCGCGAGCGCGAAGCCCTCGGCGAGGAATTCGTCCCCAAGTGGTTCGCCAAGAGCAGATGCAAGGTCACCGGCGAAGAGTTCTGGGAGTTCAACGGCAAGTACTGGAAGGAGCGAGAGCGGGCCCTGACCGGCGAAGCATGGAAGCAGGTCGAGGAAATTTTCTAGAAACGCTGCCTGTGCCCCCCCCCCCCCCCCCCCCATTTCTCATCACCACCATCTTCTTCTTCCTCTTCCTCGTTCGGGTGGGCGACGGGTTGGAAAAACCATAACATACCCATTCATGTATGAGTATGAGTATGTATGCAGTTAGCTGTTTAGATGTTTAGATGTTTAGATGTCGGATAAGAGGTTTCCCCCCCTTTTGCCTTTTTTTTTTTTTTTTTTTTTTTTTCCTTTTGCATGCATGCGGCAAGTTTTTAGCGAATGGTGGAAGAAAAAAAAAGGAAGTGGAAGATAGAAGTTATGTATGAGAAAGTAGTATATAGCGTAGCGAGATTCATCCCTTTTTTTTGGGCCCCCACTGCCTTGTTTCGCCCTTCATCTGCCTTGCACGGTGATTTAATCTTATGATTGGAGATATGCCTTTGCGAGGTAAGGGGTAGTGAAAATGGGATGCAATATAGGATACGAGGATGTTGATGGATAGGTGAATGGATGGATGGATGGATGTACGAGACGAGACGCTGTACACCTTTTTCTTTTGTTTTTTATATCAATGAATTGGAAGCTGTTATACTAGCTAGCTACAGGGCCGAGCTATTCGAACTGCCAAGCTCAAACATCGTAGATACACTGAACAAGCAAGTAATATTAACATTAACGTTTCCCCCGCATCTTCAAATAATTTTTTTTGGTACCTGATAAGTCACAAGCTAGTGAATCACCACCGCAACATGATCATCCATGTACTTGCTGATATCACCCAGGAACACGCTGGCGAGAATGGAAATGACGCCAAAGGCAATGCTTGTGTAATAGACATACGGATAGGAAGCCGCGTAGCTCTCCTGGCCGGCCCGCACAAACGCCTGCCAGGTGGTCACGTTGCCGTCAATGCCGGGGAGATGCAGGATCTCGTCGATGAGCGAGGCGCCGGTGAGCTCGGCGGCGTGGCGGATCGTGTCGGGGAGGTAGATCTGGTGGTCTATGGCGACCTGGATCATGTTCTTTGTGAGGCGCGGGACGAAGCGGTTTACGAACACGTTGTAGTAGATGGTATAGCCGATGGCGCCGCCGATGACGCGGATGGCGAGCGTGAGGGCTGCGACGGTTGCGATGAGGTCATCAGGGCAAATGATGGTTGTGATAATCGAGGCGGGGACAACGATGCCGCCGATACCGAGGCCTGCAACGACACTGACCTCTGTTAGCACTTGTAAATTTAGCGATGAGATATTATGCTTACAGGATACCGTAAACTGCGTTTAGGTTGTCGAGGCGGGCGGCTGCGAGCGCGCCACAGCCTGCGGTCATCATAGAGGAGGAGATGATCATGAGCATGCGATTGCCGCCGCGGAAGACCGAGAGGAGCCTGGAAATAATTAGCTGTTGTTGATACGTTTTGGGTGAATTCTGTGGAGGTCTATGTCAACTTACCAAAGTACAACGCACGCCCCAACTAGAATGGAGAATCCGATAGGAAGACCACGAATGCCAACACCAACTGGATCGTGTCCATAGACGTTGAAAGCCTGAGTAGGCCAGAACAGTATAACAGAGAAGAAGTTGGCTCCTGAGATGAACGTGATAATCAATGTGAGGGCAAGAATGCGTGGGTCTTTCTTGAGACGCTTGGGGAACATTGGGTATTTAGCACCATACGCCTCCCAGACTCCGAACGCGATAATAAGAAGACCTCCGAGAATGAGAGGAACAAGCACGTGGGCCGATGTCCATGCATACTGCGGCATGGTTAGGAAGAATGGGAGGGAATTTGGGTCGTAAGGCTTACCTGGTAGCCTCCCCAGAGGAGTCCTGCAATAAATAGAATCATGCCTGCAATCGACAAGAAGCCGCCAACAAAATCGATTTGTTCGATGATCTCTTTATTAGAGAGGCCAACCGAGTTGACTCGCGGTGGCGGGAAGTAGAAGAGAGCGGTCATCACGAGACCGATGAAAGCCCAGACACCACAGAACAGACCGATGTATCTCCAGGTCGAATGGTAAGCAATCAATTGAGCCCAGAGAACGGAAGGGCAGAATGGGAGAACGGTAAAGACCAGTACCGCGACGTATGTGCCTCTCTTACTAGTTGGTGCCAGTTCAGAGGTGACGGCAAGGGCTGTAAGCTCATTCACTCCTGCCCCCGCCCCTGCAAGTGCCATGCCAGCTAAAATGTATTAGGTCACACAAGCTTGCACATGGTGTGTCCACGGATGTGAACTTACCGATAAAGGTGTTCATGGTATGTGCCGTAGAACAAACAATCATTCCAAGCACGATGAAGGCGGCGCCGATAATTGCAACATATCGACGGCCAATCAGGTCAGATAGGGCTCCCACAAATGGGCAAACCGCGGCCAGAGCAAGGAGGTTAGCAAGCACAAACCAAACCCTGAACACATTTAGCAAAACTGTTGGAGCGAAAAAAAAAAGAAAAAGAAAAAAAAGGTCCTCCAAAAACATACCATCGATCAGTGCCGCCAAGTTCGCCATAGATATACGGAGGAACACCGCCTAGATTTGCTAGTCAGACCTCCCCTAAAAAAAGCATTGCCTGGTAGTGTACAAACCAAAGAGATAAACTGGAATTTGAGATCCGGTCCAGAGAAAGGCCATTGCGAGCAAGCTCATGAAGCGTGTAAAGGTCAACTGCTCGTGTTAGCATGTCAAGTGGTCTCGCGCATGATAACAGGCGATGCGCAGCTTACGGGAGGTTCATGATCATGGTCCTCGTCGTCGCCATAAGTCCTCAAGCCATCCTTCTCATAATAGTTCTTGTTGCCGGGAACCCTTGAAACCGTGCGAATGTTATCGAGATTGTGAGCATGTTCGGTCGCCTCCTTGTCGAGCGACGAGTGCTCGGGGGTTGGAGGCGCCTGCTCTGTCGACATTGTTATGGCGGGTGGTGGATAGTTTATCTCAACTAATGGCGCAGGGGAGCGAGGGGAGGGAAATGCGACTCGTGTTTTATACTATGTCTTTTGCCCTTCTTCTTTTTTTCCCGGCGCGAACAAGATGTAGTGTAGTCGAAGGGGGATGAAGTCACTGATATAAGGAATTCTTAAGTAGAACAAGCAAGTGATCAAAAAGCCAAAATTCCAGCGCCGAGCAATGCCGAGCAAAGGCCAAGCTTGGAGGCGGGAACGGAAGCGAACCCCAGGAAATTGGCAATCAATAAAATGGCGTTTTTGTTTCGCTGGGCGAGAAGGGAAAAAACACATGAACAAAAAACACACACTATTAAAAATATAAAAGAAACAGCCAGCCGATTGCAGTCGTGTGATTCGATAGCACCCACCCAACCGACTGAGAGGAGAATCCGACAAGTCAGAAGAAGCTCCGAGGCAAGGTGACCGTTTTCAAACTTTTTTGCGTAAATGGCAGATGCGGGGTTTCCCAGTCAGTCCAGGGAACCATGCCCATGGTGGTTGATGTTGCTCCTAGTACTTCCCGTAGCACAGTACAGTACAGTGATTGTGCCAGTAGAGTACTGTAAAACCCCAACATCTAGCCCTACAGTAGACTAGCTTAGGAACTTCCTACGGCGATTCCAAATGTTTGAATGGTTCAAGCCGGAGACCTGCCCTTGCCCTCGTCCTTGTCCACGTACGCGCTGCTGCGAACCAAACATGCATCCGGTTCATTGACTTGATTTGATCTGGGCAGTCGTGTAACTATAAGAGACTTTTACCTTGCAGCGAGTCAGTCACCCATTATTATTTCCCGACAGCGTAATGACCGACCAAATCATCATCGTCGCCATCATCATCATTATCAACGGGATCAACAACATAAACGCAAAACAATGAGAGAATGAGAGCCGCCCCATGGAAATCTAAGCGAGAGAGTGGAATCAAAAGTGGTAGAAGCAGGGCAGATCTGTGTGGGTTCCATATATATGCAGTACAGCAGTCTACTGTAGCGCTAACAAATTGGCATGTGGTGATCGATTCTGGGGGCGGGATGGAGCGCTAAGCTGCTGCCCCCCCCATTCCGTAGCGACCAAGCCCAGCCACGAACTAGCATGGCCGAAAGGAGATATCCCAAAAGATAACGTTCGGCACAAGACGCGCAACTTTCATCTTGGGGATCGTCTACAGGTGGCAGTATGGAGGTACTAGGTGTCCAGACCAGCTAGTCTTCTGCTGTCACGGTATCTCCCGCGCCTCTGTCTCGGACGATACGAACAGCCCATGCTTCTCTTGACTGGATATCCGAGCCTAATGAAGAATAAACTTTGTCTTTCGAGAGGGAGTATACAGAAAAGAAAACTCTCGGCTTTCGGAAAACGAGATAACCGGTGGTGTTGCAGGAACCATGGTGGTGGGATTCGGAGAACAAACACCTCGGTGGTCCGAGGTTTGGCTTAAAGCTTCTGACCATAGAATTACCAGTAGTGTCCACTACTGCTAGTAGCAGCCAGGATAAAAAATCCTGATGGGATGGGATCAGTGGACGGTGTGTTGTCGATCATACGAATGGGATCGCATACATGTTCGCCCAGGGAGCCACGTTCTCGAGTCTTGACCCTCTGACGATGATATCTCGGAAGCCCCCAGGACTTAGCAAACCCGAGCCCTTGCATTTGATATCTCGAAGAAAGGGTTCCTGGGATTCTGCAGCGTAAAGAGGCACCCGCTATGTACGTGGCCAAATGGTACCGTTGATATGTGCTTGGGCTGGGATGCCTTGTGTAACGCTCGCGTGCAGGACATGGTGTGACAAGGGTTAACAAATCGTCGTTTGTGTCGTCCCCTTGTTCGACTTTTATTGCCCTGGATGTAGAGCTGGACCTTTGCTTCGAAGGAAGGAAAGGAAGTAGAAAGAATCTGACAAGAACAGTCAGCAAACATGCGCTTACCTAAGACACTAGCATCTCGCCTGATATCATTGTGCCATCCAATCTCTCGTGGGCTATTCGTCTAACGGTTATATATGACACGAAGCATGGAAACAATTCTAACGAAACTTTGTAGAATAATTCCTGCGCTCTCAATAGCACGATCGACATAAACTGAGACCAAGCTAAATATAAAGACAAGCTGGACGCTTTCGTGAATGCTTCGTTACGCCTATGGCTACCAGAGTGTCGCAAAATCTATAGAGCAAGTCCCCCAACCCAACGCCCGCAATTAAATCAGTTCTCAGGTGTGAACTTGAGGCTGATTCTGCTCCTTGTTCTGTCTGTGGCGCTGTTCCCATTTGTCCCTCCATCCACCACTACAATTCTTTCCGTGCTTGTATATAGCAAATATACTACCACTACGCCTTAAACTATGAGATCGCATGAGTCTTGGTCCACTCCTTAGCGGTTGCGATGGCCGCTGGCTCGTCCTCCTTCCACCTCTTCGCAACATCTGCCGCAAGTGGGTCATCTGGATTTGGAGCTCCAAGGAGAGCTTGGATGGAAAGTAGAATAGTACGAATCTGGAGTGCAGGGGACCAGTTGCCTGCAGTCCTGTCAGTAACGCATTTTTATATATCTTGGTTAGTGGCAACGGGAACCTACTCTTCAGAACATCCAGACATATGCGACCAAGCTTATCGATATTAGGGTGGTATATTTTGGTTAAGAACCGGATCTTGGGTGGCGTCATAGGATAATCATCGGGTAGAAATAGCTCAAGCTTGAAGATACCTCCTAATATATCTATTAGTCGTGTGCGCGCTGTACAAGCGGGTTCGTCTGCGTGCCTTCATATGGTGACTGGCTAGGGCCATGTATGGAAACATCGAAATATCGCAAATTATCCTCATGAGGAACGGCACTGATACCTGGAACACTGCATACATGCTATCAGAATGTGCTCAATAAATTCTTTTGTGGGATGCTGCAGTTGTTTGCTCACGGTTCTGCCATTAATCTCTCAGTCTCCTTGATAATTCGCTTTGGTAACGCCATGTCAGATAGTTGATGAGAGGAGCCGTGTTGTCCCTTTGACGTTTATATGCCGTAATATATCGGTCGCAGAGATATCCTGGTCACAAAGAGGTGTGGAATGGGGACAAACGATACAGCCGTGCGGAGATTCTTCAGAATCAGAGAGGCCTAGAGACAAGTTCTAAGGACAGGGCTGTCTGACTCAAAATATCGAGGGATATGATTCGCAAAATTGCCCGTAAGAACCCTTGTAGATTTCAAAGGCTGATCTAGCTATCTTTGAGGGGTTACAGAAGCTGAAGCAAGGCTTCGATGATGATGGGCGCAAGAATGTTCAACCGGCACCGTGCCCCGCGCTTGGCGGCTCTAGCCGTATTTGGACATTAAGCTCTGAGCTTAAGCTAGAATGGAATGCTACCATCCTCCCTTCTTGAGGGACACTATCTCAGTCTATCTCGGTTGATGAATGGCCCGAAGATACTCTTTGGTTGTCTGCAGTTTCGAGGAAGATATGGCGTAATTTTCGCAGTGCACAGTGGAGTTGCTTGGAGTACAAGATCCCCGTTCATGGCTACTGGCAAGAGATGAGGATTCTAAGTTGCGAAAATGATGGAGGAGTCGAAGAAAGGCAAGACTATCAAGTCTGCCCATGACAGCAACACATTCGAAGCCGATGTATCTATTTTTGTAGATCGCAAAGTTGGCTCTGCATCGATCTCTCCGTCTGGACGCGACATCGCGCTTGCATCGTGCGTACTACCTCCTGCTTGTCCTTTAATATCTCTCTAAACGTATCCAGAACTGATGGCCTTGATATCATCGATCTTGATTCCCCATTAAATCCACCGCGCCATCTCCGCCATGGTCTTACATGGCTTGTGGCAGATGTGCAATGGTCACCATTCGCGATACGGGACTACTGGGTTGTAAGCACTGCAAACCAGAAGGCACTGGTATGGAATTTGAATATGCATGAGGACGGCGCTCAAGGCGCGATTGAGCACACACTTCGAGGCCATTCGAGAGCCATCACAGATATTAATTTCTCGGCGCATCATCCTGATATTCTTGCCACATGTGCTGTGGATGGCTATGTACATTGCTGGGACTTACGACGTCCAAGAACACCCGCTCTTACTTTTTGCGACTGGTTTGCAGGGGCCACACAAGTCAAGTATAATCGCCAGGATTCACATATCCTGGCTTCAACTCACGACAGATGGCTGCGCATCTGGGATGATAGGAAAGGCGCAACACCATTGAGGTCCATTAACGCTCATGAATCAAAGATTTATGGCGTGGACTGGAATCGATTCAGGAGCACTGGGGTAGTTACCTGTTCTTTAGACAAGACGATCAAGTTATGGGATTATGAAAATGAGCTAGATGAACCCGAGCGCATTATTCGAACTGACTTTCCTGTATGGCGCGCTCGGCATACTCCGTTCGGTTGGGGTTTATTAGCTATGCCGCAAGAGACCCCTGGTCAGCTTCATCTATATGATCGTCGCGCGGAAGCTCCTGAGGATAGAAGCTCGAAAGCTGAGCCCGTGAAAGTGTTCTCCGGTCATGGAGAATATAAGGTCAAGGAATTCCTGTGGAGATCTCGAGGCGGCATTACGGATCACGGGATAGATAATCGAGAGTTCCAGCTGGTAACGTGGGGAGAAGACCGGCAGTTACATTTACACAACGTTGATCCCTCGGTGCTTCAAGGTGTTGGTCATGTCAAAGGGGCTCAAGTCCGCGACAAATTAAATCTTACTCGTAAAGGTGCCGTTTATAAAACTTTTCGAAATGTCGAGCATACGTCAACAGACAAAAAGAATGCAACTATCACAGGTCCACGACCTGGAAGCTCTGGGATGAAAGTTAGTGCACTGAGTGCAGGAATGAGGAAAATGACTTTACCAAATTCGACTCGTACCCACATGATAATCCGAGCGCCGGCCACGAAGAGTAAGGAGAAGGCCAACTTGCCAGAAGCAAATCAAAAGCAAATTGGGTGGATGAGTGGGATCAAGTTTAGCAAACCAATGGGCGAGGCAACGCCACATAAACCATCCACCAGGCGACATTCTCTTCTGAATCCTGATCTGAGCAGTCTTGATGATGGCGAATGGGACGCGCCAGAATCTCTGCATGATGAGATTATTCGGATCCACGACAAGCTTCCAAAGATCACCTTCGAAAATGTGAATATGGACAAGAAAGTAGTCGAAGCTTCTATGAATGGACCCTGGGGAGAAAATGGCAGTTCTATCTTTATCAAGGTCACTGTATCATTTCCTGATCAATACCCGGACAAGGCTCCTACTTTTACCCTGGGAAAAACATCACTAATGTCGGAAGCTGTCTACCAACGGTTAAAGCGCGAAGTTCAGCAAGTAGCCTTTAATCATATTCCTCACAAGAAAGGCTGTCTCGAGGGAACTCTTAGCTACCTTCTTGGAGAGGTTGACTTGGAAGCAAGTACCACATTCTTTGCTGATGTTGGAGACATCGATGATGATTTGGATGGCTTGGCGGATGAGAGCTCGAGTGATGATGAAGATGCTGATATCCCCCCTGGTGCTTCTGCGATGATGCCACAGGGCTTGGACTCAAGTGCGAATGAAGATATGCTTAACGCAATGAGTGGGAATGCTAATGTTCCAACGCCCAGGCTGTGTGGGGCCCGGTTCTCTCCTGCTGGGAAGATTGTGTGCTTCTTTCCTCCCAAAGATGATAAAGTCAAATCACTTCTAGGGACTCTAGCAACAAGGAACAATGCGCGGTTGAAAGGAGAACCCGTTTTTGAATCCTTCGGAAGACTGAATAACAACAGCTCGCCTGTACCACGAGTGAAAACCATATCAATAGCAACATCTATGGCATCAGAAAGTATAGAGGACTCGGAACTGTCAGAAGAATCTGAGTTGTCTTCTAGCGATTCTGATTCCACGCCATTTCGCGTCGCCCCATTTCCTATGGCTAATTACTTCCGCAGGACCACCCGGCGATCAGGAACGAAGGCAGCCTCTGCAATTTTCTCCCAGAGATCTAGCACCGGAGGGACTAACACAAACACTGGGACGGGAACTGGGACCGGTATAGGTCGAGCTCGCCCTTCTAAGCCTAAGAACAGGTTGTCAATACATGATCTCAGTACGTTATTACCTTCAAAGATTGGGCTTGCCGAAGATTATGCTATTTTCGGCGAAGGTCCGGATGTTTGTGAACACAATGCACGCGTTTCAGATCTACGTGGTCTCTCCGACCTAGCCGATGTTTGGAGATATGCTTCAATGCTGTTGCACAATGAGGTTCCTCTCGAGGTTCTAAATCAAAACCATAGGCACGAACCTATACTTGTGATCGCAAAGAATTCATTGAAGCACCATCATTCGGATAGCGGCTCGGACAGCGGTATCGACACGTCTTATGATCTCGGCCGGCGAGACATCTTAGCTGGGAGAGTCAAGTGGGGAACTAATCCTCTTGCTTTACAGCTTATTGGTGACTTATTCGCGCATTTTGAGCAGATTGCGGACGTCCAAATGTTAGCAATGTTGTCGTGTGTGTTCAGTGAAACAGCTACTCAAGATACTACAACAGCACACATGGATACACAAATCAGCCAACCACAAACTCCTTTGACATTGAAGACACCAGCTTTTTCTCTGGATTATTTTCCCACAGATGCTGCGGCTTGGAGTATGTACCAAAGAACGCCAATACAGTCGGCCGTATCAACGCCGAAATTAGCGCAAACGCCGTCTGGATACTACGGATCTTTTGGTTCATCTGAGGGTAAAACTTGGGGGAGTGATCCTGCATCAAATTCATATTCTTGTGGAGAGACCCCTCCTCTAAGGTCGAACCGGACAAGTTCTGAATATCTAAACTCACAAACTCAAAGTCTATCAACATCTCCAGAGAACCCTCGGTCATTCCGTCGCGCCAATTCTGGTCTCGCTTCTAGTTTTGCTGCAAGTCTTTCTCGGCCTTTCACTGCAATATCATCGTCTCCCCCAAATCCCACTCCCAGCCGTAAGAGACCCAGTCCTGTCGAGCATATGCTCAGCTCTCTCGCAAGCTCTAGTGCTATTACATGGGGAAATACAACAGTGCTTGGTAGTGTCAAAGAGCAATTCCTTTCCAGTACATCAGTATATTCAGACGATGAAAATGACAATAATATAGTGCCGCAAACTGTTTGTACGGGTATCAGTCTTACGTTGGAGAATCAGAATAGATTCGATGACGAAGGCTGTATGAGTTCGCCATTGCTTGACCCTAAGAAATCACTAGTGTTCGCAAATTATAGAAAATCTTACGCAGAGCTTTTGTATTACTGGGGGCACCCCCTAGCACGACTCGAAATACTTAAATTTAATGGCTTGAAGGATATCGAATTTGACATTCCAGACAACAAATCCCATGTCGAATCTGTCATCTCTACATCTACTCACACGTTGACTCACGAGCCTTCTTCGCCATTGCCAATAATCGTCGGAAAGAAAGGCATATATCAGCCTCCTGCGGAATCTCTTACTGAGCCATGTCTCGATGTGACAGGCTATTGTCTCAAACATGACCTTCGTCTTGAGCCCATTGCTTCAGGCACGAGCGGAGGAGCAGTAGGTCGCTGTAATCGCTGCAAGGTAATTCAGCGTCAACTTCGATGTACAATTTGTATGGAGCCGATTAGCGCTCTCTATACTCCATGCCTATCCTGCGGTTGCGCTACTCACGAGCATTGTCTTGCTGATTACCATTCCTACGGCGAAACAAATTGTCCTGGGGGCTGTGATTGTGACTGCGGTAAGAAAGCATCCGATACCACTGTTGAGAGTTGGGAGGTTATGATGAGCCAAATCGAGCGAATGCGTGCTCTTGATACAAAACAAGGGAAGGAGAAGGAGAGACTAGAGGATTGGGATAGCACGGAGAAGGAGGATTGGCAGCAAGAGTCGGAACCAACGCCTGGAAATGGTATTAGCAGGCAATACTCAAATCTCAGTCAAAGATTTGGCCGGGTGAGGACCGGCGATTGGGGCATGAGTGGTGGGAAGAAGAGACCCAGCAGTCTGAGGAAGGAGAGGCTCGGTTAGCATCGGGCATAATTGGATCTGCATTTAGCGTGGAGTTAGAGGGTTTGAATACTTCATATGAAAATGTACAACATTGTATTATATGAGATAGGCAATCGGTAATATTGCGTGTACAGAGTTAGCGTGTAAGTGGACGGTAATGGTACATGTAGGCATGGTAGGTGGGTTTCTGTGTAAACACAAATCATGGAACTTTCATGCTGCATTCATCATTGTAGTTTCGAAAGTGGGGTTCTGATATATAAAGTGTACAGCAAGAAATCCCACTATTGAAAGGATATGATATAGAGTAGAGTTTATCTCTCCGGTCATCGGTTCGATATGGGGCTAAAGGCGATTGGCAGAACTCACGATCTATATGCACGGCCACTTGTACGTCTAAGGGCGTGGATAACCCTAGTCAGTGGATTGCTCTTCTATAAAAGTCCCGTCAGACACGTTAACATTAATTGAAGGATCGAATTGTTCCAACCGCCATGAAAGGAACTATCCCGTCATATGGCTTCCACAACAACAAACAGAGCTATTGAACTCATCGAAAGAAACACGCCAAACTCCGACTCCAACTGGCAAGACTCGTCAGAAGAGCCTCTGAACACGCAGCAACTCAGGCCTGCTGATGGAGGCCTAGCGGCATGGAGACTGCTCCTGGCCGCATTTGTGTTTGAGGCTCTGCTATGGGGTAAAGGCACCTCTACTCTGCCGACACGTTGATGATTGGGGCTAACAAAATTTGCCAGGCTTCCCAATTTCATTTGGTGTCTTCCAGAACTATTACTCTGAGCTGCCGAAGTTCAAGAATGATCCCAAAATTGCGCTTATAGGCACCATTGCCCAGGGATCGGTTTATCTGGGGGCGCCTCTTGCTGCGTGGGTTTTCTCTTTCCATACTTTTATTTGTCTTCGGTCTATTCCCAGGTGTTTTGTTAATTGTTCTTAATGAGGATAACCTGTGCTGATGACGGAAATAGTACGGCGGCAAGGCGCTTCCCAAAGTATCAGAGGATACAGATTTATGTAGGGTGGCCGATTTGCATTGGCGGGCTAATTGCAGGTTCTTTCACTAACACTCTTGGTGGTCTCATTGCGACCCAAGGAGTAATGTATGGCGTGGGTTTTGTCACCCTCACCTATCCCATCGTTAGTATGGTCGACGAATGGTGGGTCGCAAGGAAGGGAATGGCATTCGGGATGATATCCGCTGCATCCGGCGCATCGGGCGTAGTCATGCCTTTCATTATCGAAGCTCTTCTCAAAAGATATGGCTATAAGACCGCCCTTCGTGCCATCGCAGTTTCAATGGTCCTGCTTACAGGGCCGCTCCTCCCGCTTCTAAAAGGTCGCTTGCCGCCTGCCGAACAAAGCGCCATGGCCAAAACTAATTGGAACTTCCTCAAAAAACCGCTATTTTCGGTCTTCTCCTTCTCGGTTTTCTTACAAGGTCTCGGATTCTTCTTCCCGCCGTTGTACCTCCCATCGCATGCAGCGGCTATTGGTCTGCCACCTACGCAGGGGGCTCTGCTTCTGGCTGTGATGTCCATCGCCCAGGTCTTCGGTCAGTTTGCATTTGGATATTTGTCAGACAAGAGCATCTCTGTGAGCATACTTGCTGTTACATGTTCAATCATATCAGCCATCGCAAGCTTGACCCTCTGGGGTTTAGCGCATTCTCTCGTTCCCCTTGTTGTGTTTAGTATTGTGTATGGGTTCTTTGCTTATGGCTATACCACGATGCGGGTTGCAATGGGCAGAGCGGTAAGTGATGACCCTACGGCTGCTGTGGCGACGTATGCAATCCTGGTCTTTGTGCAAGGCATTGGTAACATTCTCGCCGGACCAATAAGTGCTGCTCTGCTGCTGCCTTACACTGAGAAGACTGGCTACGGTATTGGTAGATACAGGACTCTGGTCATCTTTACAGGGAGTTGCATCTTTTCCAGCGCTGTGGTTATCGCACTTTGGCATGCCAGACCAAAGCGGGTCACTTGAGCAGAGTGCTTATATGTGAGTCAGGAGATGGTGTCGTAACCACATGTTTGGTATATTTGAGCAAGGATCGTGCACCAAACAACCCCCTTCGATCAACAGCCGGCATACGGGGCTGCAGCCTTAGAATTGACATGTTTCAGCGGGAGCATGCCTCAGGTTGTGCTTCGTGCTTATTTCAGCATATCTGTCTGCCTATTGAGAGATGTTGGCTTGTGGAAGCATCAGGCCCGAATACGGGAACCATACAATATGGGACGCCATAACTTTAATCTACAAATACGGCATGGAAGTTTATACTCTTTCCGTGCCCCTAGCTATGGAATATGAAAATTGCAGCGGTGTTAACGCCTACTCGGCCTTTGGAAAAGTTCAGCCTTATACAGTGATAACAGTTTCACAATGAAAATTGGTGCTGATTGGTTACTTTTGATGACATAATAAATGCAGTGTAACATTGAGATTACGGAATGACGAATCGTGCCATCTATATGTTTAGCATGGCTAGACCCTTGGTTCAGAATACCTTGTTCAAGAATTTTCCGGCAGCCAAGCACGACCCATATATCCCGTATTCCAAGTCTCAAGCGTGGTAGTTCCAGGTATGCACTCTGCACAAATAAGCTTAATTCGGTTATGGTGAGCGTGTTGCGCCTCACATATACTTATCTGCCAAGTTACGACCATGACCATCTCTCGCCTATGAATTCTAAAATTCTTATATATGCTTAAGAAGATGGAGGCAACCCGAGATGGATTCTTGGTGTCTCCGATTCAATGGCTGCCAAAAATGCGTCCTTGAAGTCTCTTATCTCAAATGCTTCAGTCTCTCTCGGACCCGAACCCAAGAGGTTTATCAAGGGTGGTGTTAGACCACGATTTATAGGCAAGCAAACCGTGAGAAATCGCGCTGCAGTATCAAGGACAGGTTGCTACACTTGCAAGTGAGAAACGCTACCTTCTCAACCAATTATAAACTTATAATCCTTAGAAAGCGACATATCAAATGTGACGAACAACATCCAGCCTGTGAAAATTGCACAAAGGCAGGCTGGACATGTGACTACATAGAAGTCGAGGTCAACAAGATCTCAGCCAACTCTAATCTTGCTCCACGGCCGCCTCCACAATCCTCCGAAGCCAATATGGAAGATGGATTCTATCTCAAATTCGCCGCTTTTCTGTTCACAGAAAGGAGCTTCGCATCGCCGTTTAAACCGTCCCACTGGGTTCTCGCTCATCAATTAGCCCAATCAGAACCATGCCTGCGTCATATCGTCATTGGGACGGCCATGGTGCGGCGTATCTCATACAACAATACTGGAGAACCAAGCGATAAGGAGCACATGGACACATGTCGTGCTGCATTCCAGCACTATGCCAAGTCCATCAAACTGCTACAAGAAAAGCTAGACAAGGTGGAAAACGGCGCTGAATATAGCACTGCTTGGGATATCGCTCTTCTGGCTAGCTGGCTCTTCGTTGTATTCGAGGCTCTCGTAGGAAATCAGCAAAAAGCACAGTGGCATGTTCAAAACGGGCTGAGACTCCTCAAACATGCCCCTAAAAATGGCAGCGAACCGGCGGCAAAATATTGTGGCAGCATAGGAGAAATAGCAATCGCCTTCAACGAGCTACACGCAGAGGCGAGCTTGTATGCCGCTGCTAACCACATACAGCCAGTCTTCCTTCCCGACGTCCCATATACATTCGATGACATGGAGCACGCCAAACGAGCCATGGACACCATAAGGCCCAACATCCTCTTCCTGATCCGCTCTAGAACTCGCGAGCAAAATGTTCCGAAATCATACCCCTCTCCTTCCTCCATACCGAAAGACATGCTCGCGCGCCTCCACATCCTCAAGTCCACGCTGCAGCGGTGGTTCTCGGCTTTTACGACCCTAAGACACTCCCTTCGCCTGGATATCGCCAGCACCGTAACGGCCGAGATGCTCAGCCACACCACGAACCCGGACGACGCACGCCTCCGCTCCGCGCACGACTACCTGATGATCCAGTACCACCAATCTCACATCTGGCTCTCCACCGCGTTCTCCTGGCACCAGACGGCCTTTGACGCCCACACCGCGTCGTTCCTCGCCATCACCGCCCTCTCCGAGCGCGATATCGCTATGCGTGCCGCGATTTTCCGCCGGCAGGCCCAGGATCCGCGTGCGGCATTCGTGCTGCCCCAGATGTTCATCCAGCCCTTGAGCTACGTGGCGCAGAAATGCAGGGACGGAACGGCGAGGAGACGCGCGGTTGCGCTGTTGGAGAGCGAGTGCGAGAGGGGCTTTATAGAGCATCATGCTGCGGCCGTGATGTGTCGCTGGATTATGGAGACCGAGGAGGAGTGCCTCCCCGAGGGGGTTATTGGCAGCGTGGATCGTAATGATGTGGGGTTTGTGCAGGAGACGTGGAGGCTGAGGGGTGCGAATGTGAAGTTGGATAGGGTGGCTCGGTGTGGGGAGATTACGTGCACGAGGCTGGGAGAGCAGGGAGAAGAAGTTGTTAAGGGTGTCGTTCGGTGGATCGAGGGGGAGGTCGTACATGTTGGCGTTGGGGAAGCAGATCGCGTTTGGGAGGGGTCTTGTTTTGGATAGAGGAGTAGTTTTTAAATGAAGAAGAGTCTTTATTATCGGCTATACTCTCCCTTCCGTCATTATCCTTCATTACCTGCCTCTTAGCCCGTCATCCTATTCAAGGCAGGTGACTTAAGTCCTGCTCCCTTTCTTTCCATTCCTCTTTTTTGGAGAGTGTGGTTGAGTCTTTTAGTATTTTCGTAAGGAGCCTGGAAGGTCTGGGATGTTTCAATCCAATACCTCCCATGTCCAACAAATGTGACTGGTTCTTGGCCAACGAGCATGCTCTCAACAGAGCCCAAACCCATCCACTAAGCCACGATCCTAATCACAACCCGTCTGCCATGTCTACCTTCCGCCTTGGCTCTTCGTTCAGTATCCTCCATGCCCGGAAAAAACTTTCTCGGCTTATACATGCCATTTTGAAATGTCGAATTTTGTTGTATCATCATCGGCTGTTTCTGCATCCGATCATGAATGATCGAGAGGCGAATGTGAACGCAGATCCTTCATCTTCTGCTGAAGCTCCTTCCAATCACTCCTCGACTCGAGACCGCCAGGGACAGAAACCTTCCAGGGGCCAACTTCGAGGGCGCAGAACGACTCATCTCCGGGTAGTTTGCCGCTTTGGAAATAGGCGGTGACTTTGAGCATAGGTTAGTTTGGTTCTACAAGGAAGATAGGGAGGGAATTACCTTTTGCAAAAGCACATTTGTTGAGTGTTGCTATTGAGGTGTGCTATCGAATTGTTAGTCTGGTTTTGCATTTCTAGGCCCCTTGTAGTGATAAGATATAAGAGAAAGGGTAGAGCGGGGATGGCGATGCTTAGGTGCTCAGGAGAAGCGGGAACCGCTGATTTGAGCTTACTATCGCTTGATAGAAAATTTCGATTCTAAAGTTGGACATAGAAACTTCTACGTTACTCTTCTGCCTGAGCAACGAACGTCTCGACTGTAGAAGGAAAACAAAGGCGCAAGAAGAAGACCGAAAGAAATCGAAGTTGTATAACGTACGCCGGAGCCGTCAATTGTAAGAAGCTGTGAGTTTTTGAACAATTTGGTGCTGCTGCGACCACTACACAAAATCAGCTCGAGTTCGACTTTGGTTACAGATGACTTACTTCTCAATGGGAGTGACAGGATCTCTGGTATTCGAAATGAATAGAACTGGGTTCTTTGTTTTCCCACCAAAGGGGCCGGAATAGCGCTCAACGCCGTCAATTCCCCAGCCAGTGCAGGCTACTACCTTTTCCCCCAGAACATCTCCTCCGAGCCAGCTCTGAGCGCGAAGTTGGTTGATGACCGGCATCACGTCCTTCAATGGCTTGTTGTAGTAAATATTACCGTTGTCCGAGCACGATATCGATGTTTGTGCGGTAACGACCGCGAGTCTGTTTTCATTTGGTTTGGAGGCCAATTTTTGGAGGCCGGAAAGCGCGTCTGCTGTAAGGTTTTTGACGGCTGTCTCGAGAAGAACAAGAGCTCTGGCAAGAGTATCGAAGCTCGTTGGTGGTGTGTATGTGGTCATAAAAGAGATGAGTTGGAGGCCGGCGAATACGTCCACGATTGCTGTAGCGTTCTCCCATTTTTGTTCTAAAGCTTTATTTATATCAAGCCGAGCCAGAATAGTCTCAAATCGTGAGAAGATGTCGCTTGTGGTGTTTCCGGTATGGTAAGGGCAAGCTTTCGGGCCGGCAAGATGGCAATATAGGAAAAATGTTGCAAAGACATCATCTGTGTGTTGGAGCCATGTTTTCATCTTTCCACCAGAGTAGTCGTAAGGATCCACGACACCATCTAGAATAACTCGGCCCATCCGCTCAGGGAACATTGAGGCGAATGTCTGGCCAATGATAGTTCCATAGCTGAATCCCCAATAGTTGAGGAGGTTCGGGTTTTCCACACCTTTAGACGCAGGGCTTGCTGCATATGCATCGAGGATACTAATGATATCTTTCGCGACGATTGAAGTGGCCATGTGTGGGCCGGCATCTGTGTTACCACCAATCGTACTCTTGCACTCCATGCCCATCGTTTTTGCCATCTGGTAGACCTCTTCATATGGATCGCCAGTAGGGCTAGACTGATTGCCACGCGCCATAAATTGGTGATATTTTGATGGAGCTGGGTTTCTTGAGCAATCAGCCATAGGAGTGCTTTGACCTAGCCCTCGAGGCTCCCACGCGACTATGTCAAAGTTTCCGCCAGTGATATTCTGAGCCAAATCCGCACCATTAATTAGAAATTCCACAGCCGATTCTCCTGGCCCGCCAGGATTAACTAATATCATGCCCTTTGATGTTGAGGCCTTCGAAGGATACTTCAAGAGTGGGACCAGCGCTCGGTTTCCCATTGGCTTCGAATAATCCAAAGGGACTTGAAGTACCGCACAATGGAAACGTGGGCCACATGGCTGCCATGTTAGATTAGCTGACGGTGTTATGGTGGCAAAGTCAATTTTTTCTGTAGTGTTTCGCCGATAAAGCGGTGCGGTAGGCACTGCTGCTGCTAAAGAAACAAGATGCAGAAGATGCTGAAGTTTCATATTGATAGCCCAAGTGTGTTGGCTTGGTTAGGCTGCAAATGGCCGGCACAGTTGTCCTACTGAGGCTGATGGAGACTCGTCCAATAGTCGTTAAATCTCCCGGAGACTGATAACTAAGAATATATTCGACTACAGATTACTCGTGTCTTGAAGCCTAGAAGAAATGACTTGGGAACACCTTGAAAAATGGAAGTCATCATCTTCTTTTAATTGAACCAACATAAGGAGCATAGGCGGGTGCCTGCCAAGGCTAAGCAGGGGAAGCATCCTTAGACCTCGAGAATCCATCACAAATAGCTAGGAGCAACTGAGTCAAGAAGGACCAGGAAGCCAATACTTACGAGCTCGCGGCTAATCCTAGTTGTAAAAAGACGTTATCATGGGGAAGAGGAGCATGAGCCTACAATATCATTGGAAAGACAACTGGATTCTGTGCTTCGCCCGCTGGAAAGGGGTGTGAAAAGTTGTAAAAAGAACTTAGTTGAAGCAAATTGGAAGCTCACTTGAGCTCTACCTAACAGTCAAGTCAATTTAATTTCTTACCTTCGATAACAGGATAAGGGTCTCGGGTATATTTGGCGCATAAAGAATTATGGACAATGTCTGATGTCTCGAGGAAGTTGAGGCTAGGGCTAAGTAATGTGGATATATCAAAATCAGGGTATATTTAAAGATTACTGTCTGAATATCAGGCAACAATGGCTGCCAAGACAATGACTATCAAGTTGACAGGGTGAATTTAGAACAGGAGCATTCCTCTGATCCTCAGATCCCGATTCCGTCAATCAATCCAATGAGAAAGGTCAACCAACAGAACTCTGCGATCGGAAAGGAAGCACCTCGAATCTTTTATATTGCGAGCGTTGCAGACACCAACCAATATGCACGTCGCACCATTGAGGAGCTCCTCGAGGACCTGCCGATATGGTAGGGACTGTCCAAAGGCATCCTGAATTTCGGCCTCTGATGGTGGATGTCACGAACGGCTTCTATCTACTGGGTTGGGTAACACGCGTTTACAAAGAGGGAGGAACAGTCAGTAACTTGTGGTTCTGGCTCCTCGCGCCTATCTCTCCTGCCGTCGTATGTCGAACCGTGCCGCAGAACCAGGCGGCCCCTACTTTCTCTATCTAAACGCTAGAAACCAGGCTTTTCAGTGTTACGAGTGGATCTGCGTGAGGAAGATGCAAGTGAACCGAGGATTGGACTGTTCCTATCGTTTATTGTTTAATATAATTTCTTATTTTCATTATGCTCGCTACACGGCCTTAATGCGCGGCTACATACGCTGCTGCATCTACAGCATTCACTGCGTAGACAAGATGCGCAGGCAGAATAGTTATGCCGTTAACACAGATATTGTCGGCTGCACTGCAATACGTCTTCACCTTTGCAGCGGGTACATTTGCAATTGGCTTTCCATTATCTGCAGATTGTCAGCAGTATACGTATAGTTTCGAAAGTATACATACTGGGATCTCCAAAAATCACGACCGAGCTGATCCAAGCTGCAACCTTCGCTGGTAGAAGTGCAGCTGCATTATGGACAATCTGCCCACCTTGGGAGTAGCCGGAGGCTACGAGCTTAGTGTTCGGACATTTGGCATATGCGCTCTGGATTTGGGCAGCCCTGCACAATGTTAGCCTTGCATACGTTCGTTGAGAAACATATCTTTCTTACATTTCCTTACTTCCAGCAGGGTCTCCTCCTTCGAGATACCCATCGATGTCCGCATCGTACTTGTTGACGCCCTGGATCGCAAGATTCGACGACCCTAACTTGTCCCTCAACGCCTCGAAGAACGGCGGCCCTACAAGAATGCCTACGTTGCCAGGCTCTGTGGTCCCGCGCGCGAATACAATAGTATATGGTTTACAGGAGCCGCTCAGTTCATTATATGTGGTTTTCTGGCCAGTCAGTATGGCAAGGACTTGCTCAAAGAGTGTTAGGATGCCTGCCACGGCGTTGATAGTTCCTTCGACCTGCGGTAGGTGGTCAAGCAGAATGGTAAGAAAGTTGTTGAGTGGTGTATTTCTCTCCCTGACCGCAGGTTCCGGAACAGTCACGGGCAAGGCAAGGGATGGCACCAACAGACAGAAGAGCACTAAGAAGGAGAACTGCATTGTGACTGATTTTTATGAGGGCTACAAGCAGGCGAGCCAGCGGCGAGAACTGTAGTCCTGAAGTCCGGCGGCAACCTCGTGCTTTATACTTTCGACTTTCCCTACCTTTCCCCTCCGATCTCTCCAGCATTCCCTTTCCATTATTCCACCCCCATACCCCGCCAGATCAATTCCAAGAAGGTGGTGCAGGGCAGACACCAAAATAAATGCCAACCCTGGCCGATCTGATCTGCAAAAGCCGGGGATGTGGGGCGCGGGGGATCCGCGTGATGCATTCACGGCCCCCATCTCAATGAGGAATCTGAGCAAGTGCGTGATCTGCCGAGAAGACTGCACACTTTTCTCGGACAAGCACATGCTTTTGTGAAGTTAGCAAAGTGAAAGGATTTTCAGTGTCGAGCCGTCTTATGCTTATTGTAACCCAAAGGCACTTTGCCCGCCCTGCAGAAATGTAACACGAAGAATAATTGGTCAGTTATACGCCCCCCCTCCCACAAATACTGGACAGTTGAGCCGCTGAATGCAACGCCAAAGGATCTACATATAGTAGGTACCCCAGAAAGACATTGGAACATCTCGGGTGATACGGAGCGGTAAGACCGTGATTGCTCGTATCGCCTTCCACCAATCGGCCCGTACGGCGAATATTTAAGAACAGGTGCCGGCGCTTGGAACTCCCTCGATACTACCTCGTTCTGAAGGATCGTGATTGTGCCTTCAAAGCCTCACAGCTTTGGGGCCTGAGGTGCCGCAGATTGAGACTTTGATGTTGCAGGGCAAAGCGAATCGAGGCGAAAAGAATGCATCATTTGATAGTTCCCGCCCCCATCCATCCTCTCCCTAGGAAAGTCACTTAAATATATATTAATTGCTGCAGGGAGGTATGACTGCGTTGTCATAACAATGTAATATATGGCATATATGGGATGAGATAAATCAGACCCAGGTGTATATGAACATTAAAACAATCCCATAACCAGTTGTCGCATAAATATTACTGTTGAGGAATCTAATAATCAAGATATAAGAAATGGAAAAGATCTGTTGGATTCATGACAAGCAGTTTTGGTGTGAATATCGCTGGATGTGATCTTCATTAAATAGCCTACGACCTCACAATATCATTGCCAAGGCCCCTGAACCCGCTAAGTTACAAGTATGAGCTTAATCATGATCAATGAATGACTGTTAAACAACTATTCAGCATTATTGTGCAGATGGCTTGGACAAAACATGTCTTTATGAAAGAAATAATGATCTTGCCAGGTTGGAAAGTGGTAGAACCAAATTGTTACAGCTAGTGCCCGGTCCACATCACTTAGTATTGTAGTTTGTATAGCGTTTACACTCTTGTTTAGTCTTCACCTTTAAGAATTAGTTGGCCAAGCTTTGCGTTAAGATTCACCTTAAGATCTCGCTCACCTTAGTGAGTGACTTGACAGCAGTCGAAATCATATTCACCACCTTATGAATTCCATGTGGCTCGCTCCTTCCTTCCGCTCTCCTTCCACATTGAACAATCATCGCAAATAACACGATAACGATCTTTCAAAGAAATAAAAAGCCGGGTTACCGCACGCGCAGCAAACATACAAGACGCGCGAACGAAATCGGTGGCTCTCGAAGCACGAAATAACATACGACAAGCGCAACAACACGGCGAATATGGCAACGCTGGAGAAAGAGAACGAGCTCCCCAGGACTACCCCCCCATCGCTTGAGGAAAAGGAGGCGCGCATTTTTCATCGAGACAAGCTTCTTAGTCACACACCTTATGTAGCCAGCAGCTTTGAAGCTACTTTAGAGGTTGCATGTCTCCTCGGTACGTAACAACCTCCTTCTTCCCGCCGCACATGAATTATCCCGAACTTGTCGCTCGAATCCACGCCCCAGCAGCGGCACAAGAGAGAGCGGTAACGGGAGGATTGGGGAAAAACGGCTGGGGTGTGAGCTTGCATGCTGATACATGAGCAGACATCATCCAAGCAAGAACGGCGGAAGGCAGACTCCTCACCGACATCGCCATCGAGCTGAAGAGCTTCGGATCCACGCCCAAGAGGATGCAGCTCACGCAGGAAATCTGGGAGAAGAAGCTCATCGTCGGGCCGTGGAGGGACACCTTCTTTCCGCTCTGGGAGCTCCAGGTCGCGGCCCTGGAGTCGCGCCGAGACACGCTTTCCGCCCTCGGTGACGAGGACCCGGGGTTCGAGCAAAGCTGCAAGAACATCACCAGGGATCTCAGGTACTTCGAGGATTGCATGGTCGCGAGGGGACGGTTGGAGAGCACCGGCTGCGAGTACTTCCTTGGCGCGCCTTACTTTACCATCGAGCAGGTCGGCAGGATCTTGGGCATCAAGACTATGGGGGGCACCGTCAAGACCACGCTGGATGCTTTGCTTGCTGGCGATGCGGAAAATGTCACGCGCGTCCAGGCTGCTCGGTCGCTGAGGCAGTTGCTGGAGTTTGCGCTGGGAACTCGGTGGGATGAGGGTGCGGGTGCGGAGGCGGTCGATATGGCGGTTCCTGAGATTGTGTATAAGAAGCGATATAAGTGCGCATGGCATGGAAGACAACGAACCTCATGGAAGCACCATTGATGTCACCATACAGAACCCAGGTTACACAGCACACTTGTTGGTGAGCCTACTCGCTCAACTGGAACGATCGACTAGAAGATCCAACATCTATTGCCATAGAGATGCTTTTTCTCAAGGTAATATCAGCAAAACATGATTTCCATTAGCTCCCAGCTCAAAGACTAGGTTGAGCTGTTGAGATTCACACCAGCTTCGATGTTCGGCTTTACATTTGTTCACGGAACCTCGTCAGCGGGTCGTCATGGATTTGTGCCAGAATATGGTACCAAGATAGCGTATAGCTCACATAAATCTATGATTTACAGACCTACTTTCTCCACTTACTCACTGCTAAACGCCATAAGCGCAATTTCTTCCTCTGGCTATCAAATCTGGTGAAATATTAAGCATCGTTGGTGTTATCTACCCCATATACCCCGTCTGGACTTGCAGTATAATCGTTATGGATTGGTGGGTTCTTAAAATATACGGTGATAACTTTGCCGGAATATCTTTGGTTCTGCCTTGTGTTCAAAGTTGGTTTGAAGCCAGCATGGAGTCGAGATCGCCAAGTCTCGGGGAAATGTTCTTTCTTCCGAGCCGGCGGTCCACATTCTTTCGTGCCCCTGTGTTTTTAAGCTCGTTGCTCTTCCTTTATTGTATCACGGCTTGGACGATATCGAGGCGTGCTAGTTAATGCGGACGAGCTTGGGCACAGGCAACAGTTTTCTGGCTGGGGTTATCTCAGACCGGGTGAATATTAATTGGTATTATTAGAGCACAAGCTCGTCGGCTCGTGATGGAGTTGCAAGGTAAAAAGCTACCCGTCCTATTTGTTCAGATATACATGGTTTTGGCCCGTCGATATTCCTTCCCATCATTCGATCATCATATAGTCCGGCATCCGTGACCCTAGATCATGCGAAGAAAGAGACTAAAAGCATGAGTCCACCCAAGATTCCGAAACCCTTTCCTGTCGAGCTTGCGTCGTTGCCAGAGGCAGTGGTTTGAGCTGGCGCGGTCCCGCTTGTAGTCGTCGCTGCGCTAGTAGTGGTGGCGATGGTTGTGTTACTGGTGACGCTCGTTGAAGTTACTCTCGGGCCGTCGCAGTGCCAGTGGTCCCCATGCGCCTCGCATCCTACCGATTCCGTTGGGCTGGGTATAAGGCCGCCGGTGCCCGTGGTTGCTGGATGGTCGTGATCGTGGTCGTCGTGGTCGTCGCTTGTTGTTGTTAGGACTCTGTCAGGAAGCGTGGATGTTGATGCTGGACCGTCACAATGCCTGCGCATCAGAATCTAGGTGTCAGCTTGTATACTCGAGAATGGTTATAAAGAATGTTGTTGCGCTGGGAGCGGTTTTCTCTTAACGCATGTTCAAGTAGCACATGTATGTCCTGAGACCAGGATTGCTTATTAAAATTCCCAGAGGAGGGTTTTTGCTCGAGGAGGCTGACGCTTACCAGTGATCGCCATGGGATTCACAGCCAACAGACTCGGTTGGGCTTGGAGCTAGTGTACCAGTGCCTGATTCGTGATCATCATGATCCTCATGGTCATCGTGAGATGTGGTTGTCGTTGCTGGAAGCGTGGTTTGAGCGACAACAGCAGCAGTGGAAGTTATGGGACCATCGCAGTGCCTTACATTCAGTCAGAATGGTTTCCGAATTCAGCGTGTAGGGATATGAGAATCTAGAGCGGGGATTGACTCACCAGAGATCATCATGAACCTCGCAGCCATATGAATTTGTCGGAGATGGCCCAGGATTAGTCTGCGATAAAACAATCGCTGGGAACAATGACAAAGCAGCAAAAACCACAGCGGATGGCTTCATGTTGAGCAAGTGTCGAATTTATCGAATGGGTAGCTTTGGGCAACACGTGGCTAAAGTAGTCAGGAAGAGATGTGGGCAAGACCGGTCCTTCATTTTTAATCAATTTTGTGTGACCATCAAGGTATTCCGACATATCGATTCATTACTATCATGATCTTGGCGCACCAATTTTCACTGGTTGTAGGCTGCATAGTCTCAGGCGGAAGAGAAGCCCTGAAAATATAATTCTCTTGGTGTTTGCTTGGAAAACTGCTGGGCAGCAAAGTCCCTCCATACACAATTTGCTCAGCGGATAAAGGAGTCCTTGGCATTGCCCATCAAGGTGTTCATGCCAAGAGATCCCGCCGCTGTGGAACATATCTGATATATGCGCATCATCATGATACTCATATTGGAGATCCGCGATTGGATAGATAGAAGGAAGTATTGGAAAGCATACAGAAAGAAAGGCTGGCGTTCACCAAAAGCACGAGCTTGGCATTCCAACATGAGAGCTACCAATCTGGAAGGACAGACCAACTATTCGTGGCCAATATAAGACGAATTGTCTCCTTTTATTTTTGAACGATTAGCCTTGCTTACTACAGGTCCTCCACAGCTGCTTAGCCACAAGCTGAGACATTTCTAGACTACCTGCTAAAATGTCAATTCCAGATACCGTTCTACTTGGCATCGGGGTCTGGGAGAATGATTCATATAACACCAAGTTGACCCTTGCAAGTAAACGCCTTCTGTGCCTGAGCTGAGAAGTTAGGTAATTTCGAGAATCGTGCATAATGGCTGCACCAGCGGCAATTCTCTGCTAAGTCTCTTCGCAGGAGGCATTACTTACACTTCCACGATTTTCCTGGTTCGAAAGGATGAGCTCCAAATTGCAACAAAAGATCCACGATGCGTGGATTGATACTCATTGCGCTTTCAACGGGTCTTCCATGCGGGATCAGCTCTTGGTCAGAAGCATGGTTCCATGATTGCCATTCTGGACCATTTGGCGAAGCGCCTGCCTCAAGTAGCAGCTTGACCATGTCATAATCGTCATTTTCAATTGCAAAAGTGAGAGCGGTGGCGCCCCGGCCGGTGGTGCGGTTTCCATGGGCGAATATAAGTGCCTCCTTGGTATGAGTGAGAACACGACTTGTGTTCTCAATCCGTGCTCCCCACTTGATCAGAAACTTGGCCATGGAATGATGGCCGTTGCGAGCGGCGATCATAAGAGGGGTCATGCTTAAATGATCACGAACAGGGTGAAGACTGCCGTTTAGCATAGCTTGAATGTTTACATCACCGGGATATTTTAGCAGCAACAAGGCTGCATCGACGTGCCCATTCCGCGCTGCCTGACCGAGACTACTGTCTTCCCGAGTGGCACCATGCTCTAGTAGCATCTTAACCACTGAGCAGTTCCCAGATAATGCAGCCCATTCCAAACATGTTTTATATGCTTTTCCGCTTCGGCCATATCCACTGACTTTATGTAATTTGTCTAGACGCTGGATCTTGTCCAGTCGCACGTCTTCGGTCAACATACGTCGAACGATTTTGTCGCTGCCATTCTTCACCGCATCAAGAAAAATAGCCTCTCTGAGCTTGAGAAGATATTCTCCTTCGTACGCACAGTAATCTAATAAGTCTTTGACCAGCTTCTCGTGCCCACATCGTACCGCTTCCAAGATGGCTGGCCGCATGACTGCCTTACGCTGCTTGAGTCCATATTTGCCTTCAAGTAAAAGAAATACCACTCTCCCATGACCGCCACGACATGCTTTACACAGCGCAGCTTTCCTATTTGTTCTGGACCCGTTCCATGCATTTTGTGACTCGTAGACATTCGTATCAGCTCCTGCCTCCAAAAGTAAATGTACAGCGTCATGATGCCCTCGACTTGCCGCCTGCTCAAGCGGTGGGCGGAAGAAATCGCTATGCACGTTGATATCCGCACCGTAAAAAATCAGCTTCCGAAGCAGGTCCACGTCACCTAGACAAGCCGCGGCAACCAAAGCATTTGTACTGGCCGTGATAGGCTCGATATCGTGTCTGTAAAGGAAATCTTGTGGTTTGAGATCTGGATCGGTATCTTCTAGCAGGAAGCACTGTTTTGACCTCTGAACGAAGAGTTGATCTATTGGCTGAGATATGTCAGCTGAGCATAGAGCTTCCGCGTATCTAAGACGTTGAGTTTCGTCCGGCTTATCGAGGTTTTGCACCAGGAAATTGACAACCTGATTCACTGCCAGAAAGAACTTGCTTCGAAAGGACGATGGCAGAGAAAGACGGCCCAGCAGAACCCGTGTCATAATCTGCTTGGGAAATGGGGGTTGACCATCCTCAATAAAGTTTGAGATGTTGATAATTCCAGGCACTCCAAGCGATATTAAGACGCTCTCAGCAAAGAATTCTGTAGGAAGTCAGTAAAGCGTGGTTATAAGTTTTCATGATCATACGGACTGTTTACTAATCTCAATCGGACGAACTTCCGCACACCTAGTTTCTCCATATACAATCTCGCAAGTGTCTCAACTATAATCTGAAGGCATTCCCACGGGAGATCCATCAGCATTAATCTCTCGCCACATCGTCTTGAATTCTCCCCAGTAGACATACTCAACAATGAGCAGCCAATCAATCCAGAGCAATCAATAAATCGTCTAAACCCCCACAGAGGAACAAATATTTCAACTAGGCGTCTGCGATGATGGGATCTATATATATGTAAAACGTTAAGTTGGAGCCTAAAGTTGACGTCGGGGCCCACACCCACTGGTCAAGCGGTTTGGCAGTCTCGATGCCTTATTATTACTAACCGGATAGACAGTAGGTTACCCCTCATGTTCAACGACCATCCTTCATCCATTTCAATAAGTAAGGAGAACAACAATTGCAACCCATCATGTCGAATTGTACCAACAGAAGTCGTCTATTGAATATGATGATCCTCAGCGACATAGATCATTTGACTATAGGGCACGTGGTTCATCAGTGGTTGTCAGAATTCGTGGGCTTCCATTTTATCAACAAAACTTTACAATAAGAGTGCAAAAATCAACTACTTAAAATTGATACATATCCACAATTACTTATATATGAAATAGTTTTATTTAGGAGACCATCAAGAACTTTGATCATATTTTTGTTTGCAGCTTATTTCACCTTTCAATCGATGTGTACAGTGAAAAGTCAAACTTTATAGTCTTGCTATTAGAAATGGTTTATTACATTTCTGTTTGAAATATTTTGCAAAAAACCTGTCAAATTATCATATTTAATTTTACAAGAATTGATAAGGAATTGGGTAGAAGGGAGCACACATGTATTATCACGTGATGAGCTGACACAGCCGTGGATGTCAGAAATAGGGTCTATTGCACAGGGAATCAATTAGAGGATCTGCGAAGGTATCACGGTGATGGTATTACAGGCTTGTTGGAGCGTTCAGTGATAATAATATTCTCTACAACGCTGAGCAGTAAATGAAAGGAAGACATGCTCTAGCTCTTTGGCCTACTTACGTAAGCCGATTCCTAACACTTTTTCAGGCGTTGTAGTATTTCCAATAGTATAGAAAATTATAGTGTTGTAGTTCTTTACAACTTTTATAGCGCTATTCGCATTTTTAGGCTTTATTAACTCCCGTAACGTATCGTTATACACAGTATTTACATTTTTTTAGTTAAAAAGTTCAATACTTATTAGCTTACAGCTGAAGCACGGTACAAAAGTACTTTTAAGTGTTTTTACTGTATTGTTTTCTTGGCTTTCGGCTTTTTGCTTTTTTGTAAGTCTAGTTTTTTTGCTTTTAGAATTCTTAGTTCGTATATAAATTTTTTAAATTGATCAATTAGCAATTGTTTTGTAAGTGCGTTAGTAAGCTGATTTTTGCTTGCGATATGCTTTATTACTAGCTTATTCTGTTTTACTATATTATTTTTTATATATTAGCAGCGAATATCGATATGCTTCGCTTTAAAGTAAAACTTAAAATTGTAAATTAAATCGATTGTTTTTAAATTGTTACAGTAAAGTGTAAAAAGCGTTTTAAAAAGTTTTCGTAAGTCGTTCGATAGCTTTTTAAGCTATGCGGCTTTTTTTAATGCTTTGTTAGCTGCTATTAGTTCGGCTTTTAGTAAACTTTGCGCTGTCGATTTTTAACGTTGTGATATTTATAATACTGTTTTTTTATAGCGTAAAACTATTTAATTTTAAAAAAAAACTTTATCGTTTTCGGTTTTTTAAGTTGCGTTTAAGTAAAACGTGTATTTGTGAAAATTCGGCGACTTAGTAATAAGTATTTTAAAGCTATAAGTTATGCTGTAGTTTAGCGTTTTTCGTAAGTATCGTAAAGTTTGTTTTGCATGTTGCAAATAAAGCAATAAAAGATTTGCTATATGTTTAGCTAGCTAGCTTACAATGTAGCTTAAGTCGAATCTGGTTTTATTCGATAAGTATATTAAAGATTTTACAATTTGTCGGTACATTTCGATATTTTTTCTTTTTAGCTTATTCGATTTTATTTTATTGTATTCGTCGAAACGTTTTAGCACAGTGCCGGCTAAAATAAATAAACTTGTCGAATTTGCTTTGTAAAAGTTGAACTTTTCAAGAATTTTTTGTGCGTAAATTGTTTAGTGTATTTTAATTGTTTTTTTAAATCGATTTTTTTCGATATTAAAGCTTACAAATAGCTTAGCTTTCTCGAAATTTTTGTACTTTTATTTATGCTTTATTAACGTTTTCGCAGCGTTGCAGTTTGCTTTACTGTTTATTGTTAGTATATCGTCGACAAATAAAAGAATATAAGTATTTTTTTTGTAAAATAAATTAAAGTTCGCAGTCGACGTTTTAAAGCTTATAAATTTAAAGTATACTTAAATTTCGAGCAGCTATTTTTTAAGCGCTTGCTTTAATTTATATAACGACTTAACTAATAGTAAGCATTTTTTTTTTAAGTTGATATTGAAGTAAAAAAAAGTAAAAAACTCAGGTATTTTTATGTAAATTTCTTTTTTTAATAAAAGATTCAAAAATGCTGTATCTATTGAAATAAGTATGCTAAGTTGACCACAGTCAACTTGGGGAAGGGAAGCTTGTGCTGTACGCAAAGTTTGCCCAATTGCAGTGGTTCAGGGAGAATGGATTAATTAATTAAAGAGCTTTACAAAGGTGCTCAGTAAAAGAAGTGCGACTTTTTCACTGATAACTAAGCTATTATATAAAGTATAGCTTATGCTTTACAAGTAGGCTACACTACTAATTTTTAACACTTTTATTTAGTACATTTGTAATAAAGTATATATTTAGTTTTTACTATTTTTTTACTGCTTTTTTTGTTTTTTTGTTTTTACTTGACTTTAGCGTTTTTTTTCGAGCAAAAAGCTGTTTTTGTTTTTTTACTAGCCTCAATAAGCGGCAATACTTTTTGAACGCAATACGCTTAAAAAGCTTTGTTAGTTTGTTTGCAAGTATAAACTTTGTAAGTATATACGTTATTTGTATTCGTTTTTTTTCGGCTAAGTCACAAATATAGTAATAGCAAATGTCGATATACTTTAAACGTTTGTGCAAATAAAAGTTTTTAACTAAAATTAGCGTTTTTTAATTGTTTTCGCGAATTTTTACAGTTCGCAAAAGTTTTTCGATATATTTTGCGTGTTTTATATTACGAAAAATCTGTACTAGCTATTAGCTCGTTTTAGCGCACATAGCTATTGCAACGTATTTTGATTTTGTGTTAAATACAGCTACCGAAATTTGTTTTATATTTTTTTAAAAAACGAGCTTTTTGTAAAATATAACAACGTTACTTAAAATGCTTTTACGGTTTGTTTTGTTTTTTGCTTAGTTAACGTTTAAATAAAGTACTAAATTGCGGTTTTTTTTTAGCTCGTATCGTACTTTTTGTATTATAGTAGTTTATAAATATTGTATAAGTTTTTTAAACGCGTTACTGTAGTAGTTTGCGAGATTTTTTATAAACTAGCTAAACTTTTCGAAGCTAAAAACTTTGTTTAAGTAAGTATAAACTATACTATATATTAAGCTGTTTATAACTTGTTAGTATTCGTTAACGTCGATTTGTTAATTATTAAAGTTTGTAAGCTGCAAATTGTTGTAATTTTTAATAAAAGTAAACTTTTTTTTATAAGTATCGTGTATAAACTTGTAACGATTTAAAACAGCGTTTAAATACTGTTTTTAATCGATTTATAGTTTTTTTGTTTTTCGGTTTCGAATAATTTGTATATTTAAAATCTTTTTGATTTTTTTCAGGTTTTTAGTTGTAAATCGCAAAAAAAAGTAATTGTCGAACTATTCGACGTCGGTTGTTTTAAACGCTGCGAGTACTATATCGTCGACGTAAACAAGTAAAATTAAGCCGAGCTGCGCGTGCGTAAATAAGTATAAGTTCGCTAAACTTTAAACAAAACTTTTTACAAGTAAATAAAATTTGCAAAACAAGTTTTAATTTTTTGCGGCTTGTTTTAGTTCGTAAAAGTTTCGTAAAACTCGTAAAATATACTTATTGCGAACTATTACATTATTAAGTTTTGCTAAGTAAATTCTTTTTTAAAAAACAAATTTAGTAAACGCGTTTTTAATATCGAAATAGTAATACTTTAGATTTTTAGTTGCGACTATAGCTAACAAAATTCGTAACGTATTTATTCGAACTGTTAACGCAAAAATTTCGAAATAGTTTTGTTTGTAAACTTGTAAAAAACTTCGAACAATTAGTTTAGCTTTAAAACGCTTTACTGATTTTTTCGAAATTGTTTTAACTGTAAAAACTTACTTAGTAAAAACTTTGTTACAGTTTTTTAGTTTAAGTTTTTTTTTTTAAATTTTGTTAACAGCGAAAAAAGCAAGTTTTATTTTTATAGCGTTTCGTTATTGCGAGTTGTAATTAAAGTTATTTACAGTTTGTTTATAAATTGTAAAAATAAAAATTTCGCCGACAACAGTACTAGCTAGTACTAATTTGTTTGTTTCGATTAAAAAAAAGTTAGCAAAAAAGTCGTTTGTTACAAAAACTAGTATAGTTTTAAAAAAAAATTTTACCGGCTTTTCGTTATCGCTTTCGGCAGTTTGATTTTTGTAACGTTTTTATAAAAAGTATTTTTTACGGTTAAGTTCGGCTTAATTTTTTAAGCCGAGTTTAAAAAATTAAAAAAGTTTCGAATTTAACAGTTTATTTTAAAGTAACTTTAAATTAGTTTTAACAGTTGTTTTAGTTTGTAATGTTAAAACAGCACTTTGTTAAACGTGTTTAGTAATTAGCTTGTTAAACGTGTTTAATAAAAGTTTATATTCGAACTTTAAAGTTTTTAACTTTTTGCTAATTAGTTCGTTGTTTGTTTTGTTAAAAAACTCGACTGTAATTAACTTAGTTATAAGATTTTTTTAAGTTTTTATAGCGAGTTCGCTGCTTTTTACAAGCTTAATTACTATTAGTATTCGAATTTCGAAATTGTTTATAATTTTAAATATTAACTTTAAATCGACAGTTTAAAAAGTAGTTTTTTTTTTTGCTGTACTAGTATTAAAAAAACGCTTTTTTAAAACTTTGTTTAAAAGCGAGTTTAGTGTATTTTGCAAACTGCTTACGCTTTGTAGTTTTAGTTTTACTGTTTTTTTTTTAACGTTTTCGTCAATTTGTAATACTTTAGCTTTAATTGTATATTTTAAGTTTAGCGCGTAAATTTTAAGTTAATAAGTCGTATTTTAGCAGTAATTTATAAACACGTTAATACAGTTTTTATCGATAAGTTTGTTATACTTTTTTTTAGTAAAAAGTAATTTCGGATTTATATATAAATAATATTTGTTTTTTTATACACGAATATAGTCGATCGAAAATTTTTTGTTTATATAAGCTTTTTTAAGTAAAATTTTTTTGTTGTTAATTATTAGTTTTGTTGTTATACAGTTTTGTAAATACATATTAGTTTTTACAGTTTCGTTTTAAAACTTTATAAACAAGTTTGTTTTTTTAAGTATAGTTTTCGCAAAGTTTTCGGTTGTTTAAATACATTTTTCAGCAATACTGTTTTAGTGTAATTTATAAATAACAGTATATTATAGTCGAATACTATTTTGCTAGTACTAGTCGTTTAAAAGCTTTTTTAGTTTTGCGGCATTGTTTAACTTTACGCTTACGACTTTACAGCCGGACTTTAGTTTTATTTGTTTTTTTTAAACTTAAAAATTAAAAACTATTTTTTGTTTTGTTTTTGTAGCTAAAGTTTACATTTTGCGAATTGCGTTGTCGATTATTTTAGCGAAGTATTTGTTTTCGCGAGCTGTAATAAAAAAAAGTTTGTATATATTTACAAATACTAAATCGAAAATATAAAGTTTTTATAGTGTTAATTTGCAGTTAAAGCGATTTTTTAATTTAGTTAAAGCACAAATTTCATAAATATAGTTAAAAAATAAAACTTTAATTTTGTTTTTTAGAGTTGTTATTGTATAAAGTTTATAAATTACTTTTTTTTCGAAATGTATAAATCGTTAGTAATACAGTTAATAACGAACTGTTGTTTTAGCGTTGCGGTTTGTAATTAGATTATTTACTATATTCGTGTTTAACTTTTCGGTTGCAAAAAAAGCGCAATAGTAAATTTGCAAGTTTGTAACAAGTTTTTTAAGCTAATTTAAAATTACTTTAAAAAAAATTGTTAGTTAAGCATTTTTTGCTGTAAACGCTATTTCGTTGTAACTATTAACGATATTAAAAACTATATAAACTTTATTTGTAAAGCGTACTGTAATAATTGTGTAATTACTTTTTTTGTACTATATACATTTGTTATCGAAAAAACTTGTAAAGCTATTTGCACAAACTTTTTTGCTTAAAAAAAAATTTACTTTTAATTTAAAAACGTATAGTATATTTAACAACAAAATTTTTTTTTTATTTTTAACTCGTAATTTAACTGTATTTATATAATTTAAACTTAACTGTTTTTTTTTAACTTTTATTTTGCGTTTCGGTATTTTAATTAAAAAACGTTTAAAAAAGTAAAATTAGTTAATTATATAAAAAAAAGCTTCGGAGTTTAAAGTTTATTAAAAATAAAAAATTTTACGAGTATTTTTTAAAAAAATTGCAGCTGTTTTTTTGTTGTTTAAGTTGTAAATAAGCTTTTTTAAGTCGAAGTTTAACAGTAACGTTTTTAAGTTTAATTCGGCTTTATAGTAACTTTTTTTCGAATATTTGTATTTAAGCGTTTAGTTGTTTTGTTAGTTTCGGCGCTAATGCTGAATTTGCCGTTTTTCGCAAACAACGTTTTAAGCAACTTTTTTTTATTTGCAATTAAAAAATCGGTAATTACGGCTATTGCAAAGCTAGTATTTTAAGTTTTTCGACTTAAAGCTTTTATTGCGAAATTTAAAGTATTACGGCTTTAAAGCTTTTGTTTTGCGGTTCGTTATATACTAAACTGCAAATGCTGTAATTGTTGCTTTTTTTGCATTTAACTAGTTTTAACGCTTGTTGAAAATATATAGTTTGTTTTAAATTGAAAAGTTCGGTTAAACGTCGATAACATTACGAGTAGTTTCGTAGCTTTTTGGAAATTCGCCGAGCAAATAGTTAAACAAGTGTTTTTTTGTAAAAAATGCAGTTATAGCTAAATTGTTCGCAACAATCTGTCGTTAAAGCTTTTTTAGCTTAATTTACGCGTTTTCAACTTTCGTGCTTTTTTGCATTTTAAAAGTAGTTAGTTTTTTTAAGTTTTAGCAGCGTGTATATAAACGTGTTCGAAAGTATTTAAGCCGTAAATTTATTTATTTGTTTTTTACGGTTGCAAACTTTTTTATAAGCTTTTTGTTTATAGAATCGATACAAATTCGTAGCATAAATAACGCTTTAGCAAACGCTATTATATACTCGTTTTTTTTTTCGTCGTTTTATACTTTAAAAAGTGTACTATTTTTTTGTAGTGTTAAAACAATTTAAGCATGTTTTTTAATTGTTTTTTTTATTACAAAAACGATTTCTTTTTTTATAAAGTACAGTTTTAACAGTTCGAACTAGTCTTTTTATATATTCTGGCTTAAAGTTTTTACCGGCTGTTTTGCTTTGCTAACGTAATTTATGTCGAATTGCTTAGTTTTTTGTTAAACACGTTTAGCGAAGTTTAAAGTAAAAAAAAAAAAAGCTGTTGTATAGTAGTTTTCGTGTTGTAAATATAATGTAAAAACTGTTGTACAGTAGTTTTCGAGTTGAAATTTGTTAATATAACGTAGTTCACAAGCGAGTGGGCAAAACAAGCTCATGCACACTTTTTTTTACATACAAAAAACGTCTGTGCGTAACCGTACACTTTCTTTAATTGTTTATAAAAAAGTTTATAATTTATAATAGAGATTTTCTACTTTAAATATAAGTATTATTTTAAATCTTAAAGCTGTAGGATTTATAGTTATTAAAATATGAAGTAAAATGTAAAAATACAAGGATTATTTGGCCCCCAAATTTTATATCTTAATAAATATAAATTAAAAAGCTATTAAACTGTAAATAGTGTTTCTTTATAGCATAGATAAACTGTATTTTAAATTATAAAATTTTATATAAACAATTAAAAAAGGTGCACGGTTATGCACAGACGTTTTTTGTATGCAAAAAAAAGTGTGCATGAGCTTGTTTTGCCCACTCGCTTGTGAACTACGTTAGTTAAAATAGCAATTTGTATACTTTGTAAGTTCGACTAAAAGTTTGTCGTTGTTTTATTGGCTATTTGTTGCTTTTGTATATATTGGCAGTTCGTTGTTTTCGTGTTATTAGCAGTCCGTTGCTTTTTGTGTAGCTTTTATTGTCGTAATAAGTTCGTTAAGCTGCAAATAGTCGTTTTTAACAGCTTGTTTTTTTTTTTAATTGACTTTCTTTTTTTGGCTTTTTTCGTACATTTACAGTACGAACCCGAGCTTATAATTTATTAAAATAAGTATGCTAAGTTGACTATAGTCAATTTGAGGAAAGGAAGCTTGTGCTATACGCAAGGTCTGCTTAATTGCAGTGGTTCAAGGAGAATGGATTAATTAATTAAAAAGCTCTACAGAGGTGCTCAGTAAAAGGGGTGCGACCTTTTCACTGATGACTAAGCTATCACATGAGGTATGGCCCATGCCTTACGGGTGGGCTACACCACCAATTCTCAACAGTATCGACATTTAGCTGATCGATTTCTAGATTTTTTTCTGCAGCTTTAGCTAGTAACGCTTTTAGCGTATTGTATCGCAGTACCGATGCGAACGTGTCGAAATAATCGATTTTATATATTTGCTCGTAGCTTTTTACTACAAAGCGTGCTTTGCGTTTTGCTAAATTACTTTTGTGATCGAATTTGTTTTTAAGTACTTATTTGCTTTTAATTACTTTTTTTCCGTTTGCAAAAAACTTTACTATTTTGTACGTGCTTGTACTTTTTAACGATTGTAGTTCTGAACGTATTGCTTTATGTTATGCAAAAGCGTTTTTTTGCAAAGCTTGTTCAACAGTAATAAGCTCGAATAAAGCGGCAAAAACACTTATTGTAGCACTTTTTTTTAGTTGTACAGGTTTCTTTTTTGTTACTAACTGTACAATAGCGTTAAAAAACACAGTTTTGCGTAGTATTCTACTAGTTTTCGTGCTGTATAAAACTATACAGCTGCTAGTTGCCGTATCGCTAGCTATAGCGTTTGTTGTGCTCGACAAATTGCTTCTAAAGCGGCTTAACAAGCTTTTCTCGAAACTAATAGTAAAAAGAAAAGCCTGTTGCTTAGTTTGCTTTGTAGCTACTGTAGTATATAGAACTACTTTAGTATTTTTTAGTGTTGTACGGCTTGTAAGCTGCTTTTTAGCTGGTACACTGCTTTTTGCAAAAGCTTGTATTATAAAAAGCTTTTGCTTATTTTTTTGACTTATTGGCTTTTTTAGCTTAAAGAAAATACTTTTAGTAAACTTAATATTAGCCGATATTATTTCTTTTTTTGTATTTAAGTCAAAAAGCTTTTATAGCTTATTGCTTTTCATTTTTATAAATATGTAATTTTTTTGCTGCAGTTTAAAGTCGAAAGTTAATAATTGCACTTTATAAGTTGCTTTTAAATAAGCTTTGCAGCTATACACTTTCAGTGTTTGTAAATCAAGTTTTCGATTTTTGTACGCTTAATACAGGATTTTTGTTTCGTACTTTTCGTACAGTAACGCTGTAGTAAGTAGCTTGTTTATAAGCTATACAATATACTTTGCTGCGTAATTCCAAGTTTTGTAGTAGTGCTTTAAATAGTACGTTAAAAAACGTATTGTATTGCTTATTTTTTTTATTATTTTTTCTACTACGCTATTAAAAAAGTGTTTGTAAGCTGAAAAAAGCTTTAGCTGTATATTTAGGTCTTTACAGTGCTTTTGGAACATAGCACTAAATTCTTTTGCTTCGTTGTTACTTCGTACGTAAACAACTTTTTTTTTTGATTTTAATTGTATTTTTTTTAGCAATTGCTTAAATGCTGGTACAGTTTTATTAGTTGACTTGTTTTTTAGAAATGCTATTTAAATATAGCGTATAGCGTTGTTAACAACTAGAAAGTAATATTTGTATTCGCGGAAGTTTATAGTTTTGATTTTTAATATGTCGGCGTAGATTTTTCTGGCTTTAACTTATTGACAATTGTCAATAGTTTTGTTGAATAATTCTTTTATACGACTTGCTAAACATTTTTTACACGCAGTTTTTTTTATTACGGGCGTGCTACGCTTTATATTCGGTATTTTTACGATACAAGTTTTAAGCTTTTTTATATTTTTGTGATTAGCATAGCTTATACGGAAATGCTATAGCTTTTTTGTGCTAGTCAAAAGTTGAGCAGAGTTGAATTCATTTTCAGTAGTTAAAACGTTTTCAGCTGGCTGATTTATGTAATACAGCTTATTAATACACGTTTTTTTGAATACTACTTTTTTGTCGTGTTTTCCGTAAGCCGTAAAAGTGCGTTTTTTTAGCAGCACGAATATGCTTTTGTTGTTCAGCATAAAAAGTAATATTAGCTTGCTTTTTAGATCCGAAGTGTACTATACGTTCGTAAAGTGCATGATTCTATAATTTAGCGTTTAAATATTAACTTGGCCGTAGTTTGTAGCTTTTGTTGCAAAGCTATTAGCGATTCGTACTAGCTTAAACGTTGCTCAGCGTTTGACTAATGCAAAATCGTTAATGCTATTGCAAAAGTGCTTTGTAGCACTAAAATCTATTATTTATTTTTTGCTTAAATTAGTAGCGTTAATTTAAAAATCATTTTTGTTACTAATTTTAAGCTTAACAATATAAGCATAAGTGTGTTGTATTCTTTCTGCGTCGACTACTATATTTGCTTAGCTTTCAGTATTTTAATTCTTGTTTTAGTATTGATTTTTGGCTTTTTTGTATGTTTTATATTTAGCTTGATAATAGCTTTTCTTTCTGCAAAATAAGCACTGATTTTTCTTTACTTTTCTAGCAAGTAGTTCAAATAATTCTTTTTCTTTACGGTTGTTGCGATCACCGCGATTACCGCGATTGCCGCGGCGGCTCTTTTTTCGGCCTCGATTTTCTTTGCTTTTGCTTCTACTTTTACTTCTTGTAGTTGCTCGTGCGAGCGCTGCTGTAGCTGTAGTTGTAGCTGTTGAAAGTAGTGCAAACAAAGCATTCTTGTATAATTCCAGCAAAGTCACAGTTTCGGCTAAGTCGCGTTTCGATTGTATTGCAAGTAGTTTAGCTTGTTGCTATGCCGAGTTTATCGGAAAAAATTAAAAAATTCTTGTTACTAGCTGATTGTCGAAAATTTGATTTTCGGTGTTAGCTAGTTTAGTACAATAATTTTCTAGCTTATAAACGTAAATTCGAAGCTTTTTTGATTTAAAGTTTTATAACTTTTTATAGAATTGATTTAAAAAGTTTTCTTAATATACAAAGTCGAAAACACGATTTTTAGTTATTAGCTTTTTTTACATGCTACGAGAATTTCTAGCTGTAACAAAAAAGCTAATTCTATTTAAGTACGCTGTACTAACTAAACTGTTGATCAGTTGTATTGCTTTGAGTAAGCGTTGTTAATAATTTTGATAAGCGTTTCGACCGGGTGCTAGCTTCTTTTTTTTTTTATTGACTATATTCTATGCTTCGGCAACTATAAGAGCGGTTTTACACGTTTGCTTCCAAGTAAAAAACGTATTTTCTGTAAGAACGTGAATTTTGCTGTACTTAGAGTTGTAGAACTTAGCGTCGACAGAGAGGTTGGTAAAGGGTGCTTGCTGTGCGGAAGACATGTTGGCGGTTGTGTAGTGCGCTGGCCGGGCTCATAACCTGTCAGAAATAGGGTCTATTGCACAGGGAATCAATTAGAGGATCTGCGAAGGTATCACGGTGATGGTATTACAGGCTTGTTGGAGCGTTCAGTGATGATGATATTCTCTACAACGCTGAGCAGTAAATGAGGGGAAGACATGCTCTAACGTACTTGATCAGTTAGCTGGCCATGTCATCATCCTGGCCACTATCCCTGCAACCACCACTTTTTTTCAATTTTGATTTGCAATTGTATCACAACTACTTAAAATATCAATTTGCGGATTGAAATAATTGATTTATTGACGGTCAGGGCATGTACGAGCAGTGTGCTCTAGCGATTTACATATACTACACTTCGCTGGGGCACGTGTACGTGCTGGAGCAACGTTTTGATCAACTACCTGATTTACAACTTCAATATCAGCTGTAGCTTGATTCAACCTGTTTTGAACCTCTGAAACCCGTAAAACACTTCTTTTGCGTACGAATGATTTCTTTACAGCTCTTTTTTTTTTGACTCTTTCATTTGCGGCTCGTAATTGTCGATTCTCAGCCGCAAGAAGAGTAGCGTTGTGCATGGCTAATTGGCACCTTTTGATAAGTTGATTTACGGCTTGAACTGTAGGACTTAGTGGGCTTTGTGTACGATATCGAATCGATTTTTGAACAAGGTCGGTTTGCAACTGTAATTCAGCAATATTGTGAAGTGTTTCAAAAACCCAGGCCGTAACAGGCTCCGTTGTAGGTAAAAGAATCGGCGTACGCAGTCGTACGTGTAACTGATTTAATACTTGATTTGAATCAAAAAGAACTAATCCAGTAGCTTTAAATCCACTTTGAACAGTAGTAACAGTAAAAGCTTCTTGTCGTACAGATTGATAAAGCCGTAAAAACTCGGTTTTATCAATATAGTTAATGCCGACTTGCATTTGCTGTTCTACAGCTTGTTCGTAAAAACGCTTTAATCCTGCAAAGCAACTAACATCTAAAGGTTGAAGAAACTGTGAAGAATGCGCAGGCATACACAATGGAACAATGCAGTGTTCTTTGCAAAATCGATCAAATTGAGCTGTAATATAACTTCCGTGGCCGTCAAGTATCAATAATCGATATGTGCTTGTCGTACGATTTCGTGTATGCACTTCGAAAATTTCTTGCAGCCAAGCAAGACCTAATTCGTCTGTAGTCTACCCGTTATTACTAACTCCAACTAACCAGGTTGTCGGCAGATTCTGATACTAGCTGTATTGATGCATTTGACTTTTCAATATAATCAGCGGAGGTAGTACAAAGCTTGTAGATTGAATCGACTTTATTACAGTAACCTATTCGCGATTTCCAGGCTGTACAGATACCGTACGAAAGTCTGTAGCTGTAACTACTTTTGAGGTAGATATTACACTTATTTGAAATCCCGTTTCGTCGAAGTTATAAATATCATTCTCCGCAATTCCATATTTCTCAATTGTATTTCGTACGAGTCGAAACCAGCCTTGAATTACTTTAGGATCTTCGCATTTTGCTCGCTGATAATCATACTTTCGATTGTACTTCGATTTGAGCTGTGGATGTCGATTTATAAACCGTGAAACCCAGCGTTGGCCTACAGTTAGCTGCGCAGACGCGTCGCGCGTTGCTCGATCCGCAAGCAATAGATTGGCCGCATCACGTACTAATAGTTGCGTTAAAGGCATTCCACGCGTATCCATATCCAATATCCAATTAATAAGTGTCGTTTCCTCCGTTGAAGTAAGTTTGCGGTTGGCAGAAGGAATACTAGACTTTGCGGGCACTCCTTTCAGTCGAAACGTCATTGTCGATCGTGGCGCGCCGTACGCAGACGCGGCGGCCCGTAAGCTTGAAAATCGGCCCAGTCGATAGGCCTGAATGCCTAAAAGGATTCTCCCTTCTGTATTAGCCATTTGTAAGGTTGGATGTTGAGCAATTGCAAATCAAAATTGAAAAAAAGTGGTGGTTGCAGGGATAGTGGCCAGGATGATGACATGGCCAGCTAACTGATCAAGTACGTTAGCTCCTTGGCCTACTTACGTAAGCCGATTCCTGACAGTGGAGTATAACTATGGGACGCGATCAATGAGGCATAAGGGTGCAGATTAGCTTGCAGATATGGAGGACCTACATAGTGGAACGCCTACGAGTTGTATCACCCCCCTACGGACCTTACGGCTTTATGTAAGTCACACTATACATGTCCTGCCTTTACGCTCTCCCCTTTATTGTCTTAGTTCCCAACGAACTCTCTGGTAGATAACATACTGCTTGTAAGCCATCCTGATCGATTGATATGCACAACGATGAACAAGGAAAGCACGTCTGACTACTTAGGTCCGTACGACGACGGAGGTGACGATCCTTGCGTGGAGATAATCCTTGATAGGCAATGCAAGCTCTCCAAGCTACCCCGGAATGGCCAACATACCAACGTCCATTCGCTTTGGTCTATATCATGAAATAGGTCTGTAGGAGAGCTTGAGGCTCGAGTCTATGTGTTCGAAGACGTCCCTGATAAGGTACGTCGTTATTGGTTGAGGGGTATCGAGATATTGTCGATTTGAATCGTGTTTAAGGTTGGCCGTGTGGGTGTTAAAAATTGGCATGGACACGGACAACATGTCACATGACACGGGCCGTGAGCCTCACAGCAATGCCATGCCATTCCTTTCTCCGAGCCTTTTTCCCTAGCACAACACCAACGGGGTGATAAGTATGGGGAGAGGACGCAGAACGCCAAAGCCTAACAGAAATCTGACCACCGAGTACGGGACGGCGAGGCTCCGACAGGTAGAGACGAAAGTTGAATCGTCGCAGGGCTCAACAGAAGAAAGCAGAGTCTAATCGGAGCGATAGCAAGTCTGCCACAGACTAGGAGAAGCGCCATATGTCTGCTGCGGCGCCTAATACCAATCAGCAGTTTATCGGTAGATCCGCCTTGCCATTATGACTAATAACTGCTCCCTAGACGGCTCGGACATTGCATAGGGTTTGGTGATTGGGCTGCGTTATTGGCAGCCTCGCCAAAGGTAAACAACGAACCGCAGGAATCAGCTGTCTGTGTTTTAGTTAAGGTGTGCTTCCGAACAACCACCTAATTACATATATACACTGCCAGCATTTCATGAACTATTAGACGCTCGATTTAGTTAACTACAAAAGTATGAGCCCACATGGCATGACTTCTTCAGAACAGAGTTTACCAAGTTTTTATATCAGAGCGGAAAGCTCCACTTCCCATCATCCTAACAGCAACGCAATCTTCAAAAAGCCATGAAAACACAGCGCGGAAGATAATCTCATATTATTCCGATTTCAAAGATTCAAGACAAGCCATCTCCTAAACCTCCGCTTTATGAAAGAATAATTCTCGAGAATTGACCATGATACCTATTACGCTGGCCTTCGATTAGACTGTGAGTCGGATGAGAGAGACAGCTAGATCTACGTTACAGCAAAATGGACCCAAATTCTCCCAAGCATGATCTGCTACCCTTGTTGGTAATATGGTTGCAGCAACGAAACCATCCTAATCTTTTATGGACACTTAGTGTTCGCCATTATTGTTAGTGATTGGGAGGAGCGAAAGGAAGTGGAGGTGCAGTCCAAGTGCCTTGTGAGCGTGGCTCAAATCCAATTCGGAAGCGTTGAAGGCGGAAAGCAGATTTCGCTAGCGCCCGCAGCCCACACTCTTATAGTCGCCTGCAAAATTTGCCTGTAGGTATATTGGAGCGGACAATCAGGTGACCACCTCATACTCAACTATCCTCATCTTGCTGAGTGAATATAGGTACGTCTTCCAGGGGCGGCGGACCTTCTCAGAAGGCAAATTCGACAATCTTGCCAGAGATATCCGCAACATAGAGAAGGGTCTGGTCATTCTGGGTTACAAAGCGTAAGGACGTTGTTGAACCCGAGGAATTCTGTCGTTCGCAGAGTAGTCGTGTATACGAGTAGCTGCTAGAAGGGCATATACCACCGCCAGGGTCACCTGTTAGAGGCGTAATTATTAGGTCTCCTGATTGTGCCAGCATAGCTGCCAAGTTTCCCTTAGCTGAGACAGCTCCTGCGACCATTGCTGTAGAATGGCCAAGAAGCGAAAAGGGGCGCTCCAAAACTCCTGGTACTTCAGCTGGGAATGTCCCGACTGGACTGATAAAGGGCCACTCTCCACCAGTTCGCTCACGTCCATGCAGTACTGTAGGTGCGTTGGTACAAAATGCATAAGTACGCTCCGACGGTACTCGAAACAATGAGACCGACTCAATCCCTCGAGCTGAGAATCCCTGGACAACACGTTAGCTCCTTATAATGCAACTAAGACATGAAAGGTTACCCCTTGATGTTTTTCCCTCTCCCTAAGTTTGAACGGCTCTTGCTTGAGACCTTCAACGGGCCAGATCAAAACATTATTCCCCTTTGCGGTGACACAGACCATTTGCTGGCCCGAGGCATCGAAGCCTACGAATTTTGGTCCGTCCTCGACGAAGTATCTTGTCGTCCAATGATTGCATGTTCTTTCTTCATGACGGTATAACCGAAGTTCTGCGTCATTTTCTACGATCTGATAAATCTTCATGACACCAACTCCATCAGAATAGCCCCCAATCAAGACAGACGACTCATGCAAGGCTAGGCATGTGGGTCGGAAGTCTTTGATGTCTTCAAAAGTAAAACTTTCAGCTCTCGAAGATCCTTTATGTCTAAAGACCCACAACTGGTGCCTTTTGCTTGGGGCAGCCTTCTCGGTGTCTCGTTGGGAACTCCCAGAATCAGAACCACTATTTTCTCCTTCGACGGTCACCTTGACACCTCTTACAATGACCGCCAGAAATATATCATTTAATGCCGCTTGTGCATTCTCGAGCTTTTTTCTGAGCATACCATTTTTCTTGAAGATTAGTGTTTTGGAGAAAGAAACTTGGTCCAGAGAATAGATTACAAGGTCCTTCTCTCCTAAGAAGAACACGTGGCGACAGCTAGGTGAGAGACCCACTGAGTAGTACTTCCTCCTAGAATTCCAAAATCGGTTGGGCCATAATCGACCCTTCTTCTGTGCTGGCCTCATGCTAGATGGAGCAGGTAAATCTTCCTCCCATTTTTCTGGATTCAGCAGTATCGCTGTGGAAACTGAATTCCGAGGAGTTTTGTGAGATCCATTTCCTAGGTCACCTATGACACTGTCAACGAGTTCTTGTTGCCAGTCCAAGTGTCGCTCTTCAGCGAAGCAAGACTTAATGACCACTACCTCCTCGCTAGCTATGTTAAGCCTTGGGCATTGGTCTTCCAATCGTGGACACGTCAACAGAAGAAATTCAATCTGATAGTTTGCTCGTTAGCATATATTCTACGAGGAATGCGAACAAGGGCAACACGTACGGCTTTCCATCGTAAACTACGGTCCCCGCTATTTTCGATAATTCGGACCATTCTCTGCTGGAATCGTTCCAATTGCTCGACACAGGACTCCGGTACCATGCCAGGGAGCAACATCCGGGCCAGCTGAGTGCTGCAATCAAGAAGGCCATAAAGGAAATGGTACCCATTGAAGCTTGGAGCATTGCGACCCACAGCAGCGCAAAAGTCCTTTATCAAGTATGCCGGAGACGATACTTCTTTCTCCATCTCGGTCTTGTTCAGCACCATCAAAATATGCTCGAGTACCCATAATGACAGCCTCTGCGGCGACTCAGAATCCACAGTTCCTTCTCGTCTCTCGATTACTTTTGTATGCAAACCGAGTGCAATCGTTCTTCTTGTGAGTCCTTGAAGCGCAAAGAGGTCCTTCGCGTATTTGTCGGGCCGTGCGCCAAGCTGCTGGAAGCTTTCATCAAGGCTGCGAATCGCATCGGGCACGCTGGTCGAGCCCACACCCTAATATCAATGGTTAGGGTATCGTTTGGTATCTGCGGAGAAAACTTACTGTTGTGGAGGCTACGGCAAGAAATACACCTGCTGAAATGGCATTGATCACGGTTCTAAAGAGCGTGGCAGCAAGTGGCTCTGCGCGGATGAAGGTTTTGTTCGCATATTCGCTAATCGCCACTATCAAGAACGAGCTCTGGTACTCTCTAAATATCGCGCTTGTGAAGTCCCCGGATGGTGGTCGCTGATTCTGCACATCTCTATGTACGTTCTTCAATTGGTACCGTCGTTGGTCGTGATGATCTGCTTGGACAGCCTTGGCTACTTGAGCCTGTTGCAGGACCAGTCCAGATAGGACCGCTCTAAGTTGGAGCTCGCGTTGATACGGCGTTTCGGGATTTATAGCACTAAACAGGCACTCCGAAAGTTCTTTCACGATGTTGCTAGTGGCTTCGATCTCCAATCCTCGGGATGGAGATCCATTTGGGTTTCTTCTTCTCTGAACACTTAGATGGAGTCCTTCGTGGTCCAGAACTTGTGCCAAGGACTCGAATGTTTCGTTGCGGAACTGTCTCTGGGTTATGGTATTCACAAGATCGAAAGCTATTTCACTTCTCTGCTTCAGTTTCTCCTGAGATCCATTTCTATTCTCTGCGCTTTCTTCAACTCCATAAATACTCATCCACCGCAGGTACCAGTCTCTTGACCTGACAAAAGTGCTCATCGCTGGTCTGTGCTGAAGAGGGGTGCCATTTATGGCACCTTGATATCAAAATGGTGTTCTCTTGATCGTCTATGCTGTTGATTTATCTCGATTAATGAAACGTTTATGTAAAAATATCAAGCTCCTGCAAGAGAACAAGGACCTCCTAGAACCCAAGAGCCTTAGGACATACAGATATCAGAGATGGGCTCTATAATCGAGACACTGTGACTGAATCTAGTTGTTTCGCTTTTTCTATCCAAATTAATCACTTCCAAGCTTGTTGGGCGATGTTGTAGGCTGATTTCTAGCACAGCCTCGTGCTTGCAGCAGTATTTTTTATAAACCCCTCTGGCATCTTCCAGCAGTGGCTTTCTTTCACCATTCACGAGACATGTTTGGACGCTGTGTAACACTGCGTGGTCCCAACGCCTTATCAAGAGCCTACCCCTCCTTATGCATCAAGTCTCAGTATGCGTTGGCAGACCATAGGCTGAAATATCTCGTGTGTGCTATTTGCTGTCACGCTGCTGTGGCTTGCAGTTAGGCCCTGTTGAGGTATGTTGATTGTCTTAAAATACCATTCAGCCTCATCCACCTTGATCTCCATTTACTTTCAATTATAGTTTTATACTGAGGTCACTATCACTTCTTGACCATGGCTACCATTCAACGAAATAGAAAAGGTTCCGCTTCGCCAAGCGGTGCGCCAGCAGTTGATATTGAGAAGGAGAGCGGTTCATCACAAAGCAATTTTGAGGCTGCAAAAATTGTTATGGAGCGGGAGAGGAGATTAGCTAGATTGATTCGCAAGACGTTCCACTATGGCGAGCTAGATCGCGCTCTTGAGCGACCTCATATTGCTGGTGAGCAACAGTCTTTTTTTTTCTCCGCAGTATTCAACGCTAATCCCTTGCCAGCTATAGCATTTTCTGGAACCGTAGGGGCTGGAATCTTTGTCACTAGCGGCGAATTGATTGGTATTTCGGGATCTGTTGGATGTGTAATATCTTATACCTGCGTGGCTTTCATTATTATACCAGTGATGAGAACAATTGCAGAACTTATGGCAATACGGCCCACCAGTGGTGCATTGATGGACTACCCGTATGTCCTACAGATGAAGGCTATAAGAAAATTCCTCCTGACTGACTCTGTATCCAAGACATACTTTCGTTGATCCTGCTTTGGGGTTTGCTGTTGGCGTAACATATTGGTGAAGATTTCTTCTCCCTTAATGATACCCAAACTCGCTAATATGCGAACAGCCTGGCGAATTGCATGAGTATGGCAACGCTAACATCAGCAGCCGCCAGAGCCGCTGATAATTTCTCTGGCGACTCAGGTATGAGTAGACCAGGCATTATAGGCATCATTATTGGATTCTTTGTTATCACACTACTCTCGAATCTCTGCGGGATCACGGTGAATGGCTTTGCTATTTTTCTCTACGTTTGAAGGAGTGCTGATTATGACACAGCTGTATGCAAATATCGAGCGGGTAGTGTTTCAAATAAAGGTTGCACTCCTGTTTCTGGTCTGCATTTTGATGGTATTAGTTAAGGCTGGAGGTAAGTGACCTCCAAACCTGTTACCGAAATGTGAGAATACGACTTACCTTTGTAGTTGGATCCTTAGAAGGCCTCCAGCAAGAAGTTTCGACGAATAGCACCTCCCCAATTCTGAACACCCGGACGGAAGCTGGTAAGTACGTTTCCTTGAAGAGTGATTTACCTTCCGTCTATTATCCTACGCCCGCCTATCAGGCAGGTATACAGCTCAATTGCTTCCTTGGGTAACAGGCTGCTTGGCCATCGTCGAACGAGAGTCGTTATACGAACCTCGCTAATTTTCTCTGGTCCATTACAGGTTACGGTCGTAATGCGCTTGTTCCATTCTTCAGATTCGACGGTTTCAATGGAACACAGGATAAAGCCGACGGCGGCCACGGGACAGGAGTTCCTGGCGCTTGGGGACAGCTTCTCGCAATACTGTACTCTTGCATTTCCAACTTTCTTTATAGAAAATCTTACACGTAGCAGGACCAGCGTAACTTTGGCAATTTTCACCATCATGGGTGGTGAGATAGTTGCGTACGTACAGATCAGCTCTCTTCTATATTCATATATCTTTCGGCTTGAGCTATTCTAACACTTTATGAATCAGGGTAACAGCTGGCGAAGCCAAACGCCCACGGAGAGATTTGCCATCGGTAGCAAGGCTCATGTATCTGGCACCTCTAGCTTTCTACATTATTGCAGCGTTCTTGGTTGGCCTTTCAATAAATTATATGGATCCCCGACTCTTCCACCCATGGGCGAAGCCAGCACCAAACGCCCGAAGATCTCACATTCACCCTTCATCATTGTGCTTAGCGACACCTCGATTAAGGTGTTACCAAAGTTTCTCAACGCTTGTTTTATGTTGTCAGCATATACAACAGGGTGCGTACAACCAAGCTTTCAATTGAGTTTACACACTAAATACAGCAGAAATACGGCTTTGTTTACTTCCAGCAGAACACTTTTCTCCCTTTCCCACCTGTACGGAAAGAGATTCAAATGGATCAAGGGTACGTTTGGCACAACGAATGATGGCAATACGCCAATTGCCGCCATTCTGGCTTGTTCTCTCTTTAGTCTACTAGCTTTTCTTGGGCTCTGCGACCCGACATTCAACCAAGTGAGTCGATAACCCAAATCCAATTGGCGCAAGCGAAGCTAACCTGAGTAGCCGATCTTGTCCCTCGCCGCCTTTTACACTGGTGCAGTCTGCTGCGTTTACGCAAGCCAGTGCATAGCCTTTCTCCGATTCAAATCAGCGCAAGTTATTGACCCCACCATTTCCCCATGTCAAGTGTCTAACTCGGGTTAATAAAGACTCAAAATTCTAGAAGAGGAAGGCGCCAACGTACCGGGAAGAGACTCGGATGAATACAAGACGAATTACTACCGAGCACACTGGCAACCAACCTGCGCTATAACAGGCCTCGTCGGCTGTACCCTGGTAGTTCTTTTCAGCGGCTGGCCTGCCATCTACCTCCTCAAACAAAGAGACACCATGAGCACTGCGTCCAGTCTAAAAGGTACTTTGGACCTGATTGGTGATGTAATCGGTGCTTATTCTGGCGTACGTCCCAATATCACTTTACCTAATGACACTCCAGCGCCGTGGCTAACTGCGTGATCACCAGCCGGTATTATTTCTAACTCTATTCTTGCTATTCAAGTTCGGAAAAGGAACGAACTTTCGAAAGTTGAGAGAACTCGAGCATGCGTATCACGTGCCTGATTTTAAAGATGATCACGTTACTAAAATGAGCCTCTGGAAGGAGATCATCAGTTTCTTTATTGTTGATAAGAATTTACCTGACTCTGCAGATTCTGGATAGAGTAATGTCTGAGGATTTTCGCCTTCTGTATATATAAAATTTTGTAAATACCTCGAACATTTTAAGTGCGACTGAAAAGATCACCTCGACACACCTCTAACGTGACTTAGAGTCTGATCCTAATCGACATAAACTCTTTACAAGCCTCGACGTTAAGGCATCGGAGGCGCCTAAAATATACATTCTGGTTCTAAAAGTGTATTAATCTTCGACTTTTGACGCTAAGATATTAGAAGTAGACCAGCTTAATTCTTATGCGGTATTTCTTTACAACGCCTTATAGTAGCCAGCAATGGAGTGTGATGTGTGATCGCCGACTCTCCTCCTTAGTTAATAACAAATCTTTGGCACTAATATTTACATTCTTTTCGCTCCAAACGTTTCTATGGCGAACATTACATCACCGTCAGGTTCCAAGATCTCCCTTCTGCTGAAGCTAGCGCGGATCTGTCCTACACGGCCTAACCGAAACCCCTTCTTTTGAGAACCGAGTCCGAGATATCTAGCTCTCTTTTCTATTGTTACCAGAGCATCACCCATTACCTCCATCCCTAAGATCATTGATTCGAGGCCGCTACAATCCTCTGCGCCATAGTGACTAGATCATCAGCCATGACCTCCATCTTTTCTGGAAAGATACTCTTGCATGCATCTTGTTCATAAATAGTACAATACGCGCCCCTAAATCCGGTCTTGACAGCTGCGCTCACAGTCCCACATATGTGCCGCGGCAAACCACTTCTGAGTCCTCATCCGCAAACTTCTCGAGCGCAGGCTTATAGCTCGCTAGCGCCGGCTTCGCCACGCCCGACGTATCGCAGGTAATGAAGTTCTCGCGCGGGAACTCGATGCCGCCGTTGGCAAAGTACCCGAGGACACGCGTCGGGTCGCCGGTCGTGAGCCCAGACGGTAAACCCGCCCGCGCGCAACGTCTTCCAGGCATTCCGCGACGCCTGGGCGCAGCTCGAGCTGTGAGTAGCCGGCGAGGCAGGCGTCACGCTCGGCATCGGTGAACTCGTTTCGGGGCGACGAGACGCCAAGCATGAAGAGCGTGCGGTAGAAGACGGCGGAGAGCACATGGATGTATTGGCGATGGCGCGAGGAGACGGACAAGAAGGTGAATTCGAGCTCGGCGGCAGTCATCCAGGTGTACCCAAAGGTCTGCGCGGTGATGGTGTGGGAAAGTAGTTTGGGGCCGATGGCCTGGTTGATGCGGGAGAAGTAGGCCTCGAAGGAGACGAGGGTGCCGACAATATCGAACACGACGTGCTTTAATGGCGACATTTGGACGAGTGCACCGCAGAGTGGGCTGGTAATGCTGTCCCGTATTGCAGAGTTAAGAGCAGGAGTGGAATATAAAAACAGAGTTCGGATTATATCAAACATTATATTTCGACGACATACGATGAACTTTTTACCCCTCCAAAGCCCACGATGGCACTGCACTAGTTGCTGACCCCTCTCCAGGCGTTCGAAAGCCGCAGATAGTGCCACGCTATTCCCGCTCAAAAAAAGAAGAATTCACGAATCTCAGCCTAGCGCGAGACGGTGTCTTGGCATCTGCTGGTGACCGGGCCGGTACATTTGCGGGTCCCTCTAGAAAACAAGCCTTTCCTATTTCGCCTAGACACCGCTCTTCCACCTTTGTAACCTTCGAAAGTCCGCCGGTACAATCGGGGCATATAAGGGCCGCTTCCCTCACAGCCAACTAACCAGCTTGAGTAATTCGCTCGTGTCAAGTAAGGAGAGGAGATAGGAGAGGAGATAGGAGTGGACCATGCACCAGCGGAGATCCCTGAAACCCTGCCCCGAAGCAAACAGGTCTGGTCTTGCTAACAGTACCGTGCCGGTCAAAATTGACGAGTCTGTTTGCAAATATGATCGAGAGGCGGATTGGTTGAGGCGAGCTGGTTAAATCTCGACCGTGGTACTGATCGGAACTCATAACAGTTTCCTCCCATTGACTGCTCTCCCCCATCCACAAGTCAAGCCAATCGTATTCATGGCTACAGTTTCTCCGGTTTCAAAAACATTCAATCTTGTCAGTGCGCCATCTCCAGGGAGCCAGAACCACACCTTTCAAAGTGTGTCCCAGTTTCAAATCCTGCAGTACCCTTTTGGCAGAAGGATGTGCACAAGCTCCATGATCATCGTTCACCAGAAGAGCAGATACCAAAGCATAGTGATATTGTGATTATTGGAGCTGGGTATGCTGGTGTCAGCGCCGCACATCATTTAGTCGGTGAGAAAAGTTGGGGAGATCGTAGCATCACGATTTTGGAGGCCAGAGGCGTCTGTTCTGGTGCCACCGGACGAAATGGTGGCCATCTGAGACCAGATTTTTATGGGCACATCCCAACTTATATCGACCGAGCAGGCGCCGAGGCTGGCTTGGAAATTGCAGAATTTGAGATTGCTAATGTCAATGCCATCAAGAAGGTGATCGAGAAGGAGAAGATTAACTGCGATTTCACACTTACTAGGACAATTGATGTCTGGTGCAACGAAGAATCAGCACAGCAGGCAAAGCAGGTCTACGACCAGATGGTGGCTCGGAAATTTGAGTATATGGATGATGTGATCTTTTACACCGGCAAGGCAGCAGAAGGGGTAAGATGCACTCTAGGCAAGCTTTCTTATGCTGACATGGGCATATCTGTGGCGTAAAGGTGCCAAAGCGTGCGCTTCGTATACCGCTGGAACTATTTGGCCATACAAGTTCATTTTGGCCCTCACCGAAATTCTCCTTGCTTCGGGTCAAGTCAACCTTCAGACGTACACGCCAGCCACTGTAATTACGCCAGATCCAACAGGCGGTTACATCATTACTACCCCCGCGGCAAGACGCACGCGAACAAGATCATCCACGCCAACAATGGCTACGTGTCAGGACTCCTTCCCGAGTATACGCACAACATTATCCCCTGCAAAGGCATCTGCTGTCAAATTGCCGTCCCAGAAGGCAGAACTGCGCCGCTCCTGAATAATTCCTATATCAACCGTACCACAGACGGCACACTCTCGTATCTCATCCCCCGCGCCGACGGCAGTATTATACGTGGGGGGGGGCGGCGCCGCCAAACTCTTCAAGCCCTTCAAAGAGCAATGGTACAACAACATTGACGATAGCATCCTGATCGACTCGGCCAAAGACTACTATGAAAACTACATGCAAGAGACGTACAACGGCTGGGAAAATTCAGGCGCTACGGTCAAAAGCATCTGGACGGGGGTCATGGGATATTCGTACGACTCAAACCCGCACATCGGCGCAGTTCCGGAGCGGAAGGAGCAGTTCATCCTGGCGGGCTTTAATGGCCACGGAATGCCGGTTATCTGGCTTGCGGCCAAGGAGCTGGCGTTAATGGTGGCGCAGGGCGGGGAGTTTGAGACTACTTGCCTCCCACGGCTGTACAAGACGACGCAGAAGAGAATGGAGAAGGCTAGAGAAGGTAAGGAGGAGGATGGGGATATCATCGGGACTGGTGGGTTTTCGGCCACTAAGCAGTAGGATGGGATCCGTAAATACCTGAGACCTATGTCAATTGGGCATTGTGGAAAAGAAGCGTATAGAGGTTATGAAGCAGCCTACAGCCAGATGATCCCAGCGATATATAAAGCACATGCTGCAGCACCTTTTACACCGCAAACTCATAGAAGCCAGTCTAGTTTATCCATTGGGAAGGTATTCACTACTCCTATATCCCTGCTCATATGGCAAACAGCATCATCCATATACTCAACTTGCGAGCCACCAAGTGATCAAGAACTCTCTTTGCGTTATCTCAAATTCTACTTTCTCAGCAGCTACTTCTAGTCCGGTTTGGAATGCTGAAATATGCACTCTTATTCAGATAAAACTCTTCGCTCAAAAGGCCGAATTAAGTTAAGTCGCACGTGCAAACAACAGCCCTTGTCAGTGCTAGTACAACTATTCGTCGCTGTGCCTTTGTAGAGATAGGCAAATTTGCCTGCTAAGTGGTCCAATGACGACGATTGCATTGCGTAACTGACCGCTGCCATCTACCTGGGCAACTATGACTGGGTACTTGCCGGCATGCGGAGACACAGGATATGCGGGGAATGATACATGACATCCCTCTATAGCTGCAAGGAGGCGGCAAGGGTAAGTTTTTGTCTCGTCGCTTTCCCACTGATTTTTTCTATCGGCACATCGCTACAAAATGGCCAATATCATCGCCGGAATCGCAGCAATAGTTGCCTTTACGGCTTAATACTTGGTGAGTTTTCCATCGGCATCAGTGACGGCTTGCATCCTTTTGAGCATTCTTTCAATAGGCTTCCTAAGGTTCTCTCTAGTAGGTACGGTGTACCAAAGTTTTCCAAACACGCTTGTTCTGAGTCTTTAGTGTTACAGCGCGCTCCAGAGCATCTATTGGTACCGATAGAAAAGTGGTATTTTACAAGAATCTAAAGATTAATAGAAGAAAAAAAGGGCTCAAGAAAAGCGTGCCATGTATATACAAATAGCGCTCCCGAAGGAGC